>JAGDQP010013435.1:0-29020 GCA_022664845.1 Lepisma saccharinum
GTGAGTATTTCAACGTGTACATATAATCACGATGATTAGATGAAAATACAAAGTAAAATTAATTTTAATGTTGTGAAAAGTATCATGAATAGCATTGCATCCATTTAGTTATCATTCCCTAACAGAGAAGAGAAGAGTCTTATATTTATTTATCACTTATTAATTCTGCTTTGATTATTAGATGTCATCTCCGTGTACCTTCAGATGTCACCATTGTTTGTCTAAAATGTTCAAAATACCAATACTGAGCGAGGAACATTTTTCCTTGAATCCTAAGTAACAGCAATAATTTTCTGTGCAACGATTTGTCAGTTGGTAAAGCAATTGCATATTTAACAAATTTTACTTTCGTCTAAGTTCCCGATACTTTTGTAAAACCTAGAATATGTGTAATCAATTATATTGATAGGCTTCTAAACTTTTAATATTACACGCTACGCACAACATACACGAAAGAATTTTGATCCCTAACATTTTGAAACTAAACTAAATTCGATTTGAATTTGAAAGAGCTTGAGAATGAACAACACCAGTGCCGTGCTTGTTATGGAATCATCGTATTGTTAAAATCATTGAGCAGCGAGTATGTAAAAAACGTTAGTGAATTTTTGTAGAAATGGAAAACAAACTTAGCTTGTTTCAACTTTTTCATAGAACACCAAACATATATAATATTAGAAAAATCATGTTTTACACAAACACACAAGAAGATCCCATGTTGCCTCAACTATAGATATACCAGGAATTTCGAATGTCATATAAACATTGAATACTTTATTAGTTTCTTCGCTGCAGTTCCTTCTTTTTATTTTTGAGTCCCTCAGTTACAAAATTTAATTGATAATGAAAACTGCAAGCGATTGTTGTTTACCATACATTCATTCTGACTTGTAGAAATACGTTCGTTCTTTGCCATCACACAATAAGTCGCGGAAATAGCTTAGTATTTGACATTTAGAAGCCGCTGCAATAATACCGAAACGAATATGGTTTATCTGAATTTGTGCGCCTCGAAGGCATTTTTGGATTAATGCTATCTAAAACACGACGTCGTTTATAGAGGAAATATGCTCCAAACAATAGCAGAAATAGACATTTAGCTGAATCTAGAAATATTTTAAACAATATTAAGTAATTTGTGCATAGTCAAGGTTATGAAATATCTACTGTTAATTCTACAGTTATACTTGAAGGTAATCGTCCCGTCCTTAGAACTCCATTTTGATCCGACACAACCCAATGGAAAACCAACATCGGTTCACCTTGCCCAGCAAACGCCTTCGGGCAGAACACCCATCATCAACATCTATTTAACTAAATGTAGTACTTTATGTGGTCACGGATCACAGAAACGGAAAACAAGTTTTCATTTGATTTTGAAAATAACATTCCTCCGGGCCGGATTTGAACCAGCGACCTATGGATTACTGATATAATTTTACATACACTACAGTCCACCGCTCTACCAACTGAGCTACCAGAGGAATTAAACAGTTATTTCAGATATCACCACTTCCAGTGAAGGAAAACAATGGAATTTCTGGAACGCATAGTTTGAAAGTGAATGTTTGACCTAAATAACATTGCCTATGACTAAATGTAATGGAAGCAAGTTCTTGGATAACATGGAAAGTAGAATCAAGTCAGTTCTATCCTAGAAAGTGTGACACTTTCAGGTAAAAGAAATCTAATTTGAAAATAAATCTATGGCAACGTGATATAGTATGTGGATGTACCTTAGCATGCGGCAGGTACTGGGGACGATACCCAGCATCTCCTTAAGTTTGAATTTTTTTCTCTACGACGAACATGGCGTGAGATATTAGAAAATTATCCATTTGTTTAAAATTTTCTCTATGGACTGATTTTGTTCAGAGTATATTATGGTGAGTATTTCAACGTGTACATATAATCACGATTAGTGTTGCTACTAGACAAGGCAAATCTCGTTTCTTGTCTCCGAGACACGAGACGAGTCATTTTTTGGAACTCGAGGCGATACACGAGGCGAAGGAAGACGTCTCGTTAAATGTCTCATCTCGTCTCGAAAATTTCAAACAGAGTTATTTAATTTGTGCAAAGTTTATTAGTTTGGAATAAAATTTTTGACTGGAAATCTATGGCATCTTTTTTACTTCATAAGAGGGTAATCCTACAAAGAAGAGGGAATATCTCAAGTTATTTTTGAGTGATCCTTTGAAAAAGCTTTAGTTACCATTTTCCAATCAATTCAAACTTAATAATTTTATTTTGTGATAGTGATCCAGATTCAAATATAATGTTCGGGACGGGCGTAAGCCATAGTGCTGTTACCGCCCATACAATTCATTTTATGTTATCTTATCAAATATAATGTTAGTACATTGATCTAGAAATGTATGTATAAAATTCCTATTTTATAGTTGCACACCTCACAAGTTCTTTTAATAGCAGGTAATATCATTAGTTAAAATAATGCAAAATAATGTAATTCAAACTTAACTGTTAATTTTGATTGTGATTTCTAAAACTTTTGTACAACAATTTATTTGTTTGATTTCAGTATTGATTTTATTAATATTGATTTTTGTTAAATTTTTGAAACAATTTCTAAGTTGATACTGTTTTATACTTGTACGTTTTCATTACATAAACATTTCATGAATGCCATGTAGAATGTGATCACTTATGAACATTTTCTGAGATTTATATAGAATAACACAGGTGATGCAATAATGCAAAGTTAAATAATGAAAAAGAGAATCCAAACTGAACCATTTGTTTTATTTATGGTTTCTAAACCTCCAGAGAGATTTCAGAGTGACAGTAGGGCAGGGTGAAAACTGCTTGTGTAGTGCACCTACAAAATTTCAATCAAATGTTTTCTATCATTTGATAGAATTCTTTTGTTCTATGTCTTTTTTTTTTAAAGAATTGCAACCAATCTGAACATGCTAAAATGGAAAATAGTTCTAGGATTGGTCTGGTTTAGCACTATAAAATCTAAAAACTCGAAAATCAAAGTGTCGTATATAGACCAAGTGTTGATTGTATACCTTAGTAAGTAACTAAATAGAAAGTAACTGAATCATTTCGCTAGCTACTTGCATTAAATTTTCCACTTTGATCACAATGAAAAACAAAGTTACTTGTTATTATTATGTATATTAAAAATTTGTTGGTGTGAATGGAATCTTGCATACGTCAATGTGTTCAGAATGAAAGTGTTTATGTTCAGAACGATGTGTATCTATTCTCATTCAGAATGAATGTCTGTCGAATATTCGAATATATAAGACGAATATTGGAAATTTACTTTAATATATGTAGCTATACCTCATTAACCTTATAGCTTTTATAGTTTCTTTTCAGGTACACCCTCAGACGATGGATCCTGTAAATACACATGTGTGCTCTTGTGTGATTGTGTGTGTGTTTGCATGATACAAACACTGCTTATATAGGTTGCGAAATCAGATTAGAATCATTACAGACTTTTACCTGGGTTTCTCCACCCTTCTTGGATGTGTGGTTTACCATGTAAACTATCTAGTTTGAACCGATACAGGTATCTTTGCAGAATATACAGCAATGCATATTCTGGTTTTTGTTCTCTTCCACAAAACTCCTCTCGCGTTTCTCTATCTTCTTGTTTCACCTTCTCTCCTCTCTCTTTGACACATTCCGATTCGCGATAAATATCTCCGAAAGACAGAAATCGTAGCATCCACATCTGCGACAAATACTTTAGTTGCATGTCCATACGGAGATCGTCAGTAGAAGTTGGAGAGAGGTCAATCCTCAGGGTAAGACTTTCCGGGGGCTCTGACATTTCAATATATATTTTTTTCAACTATACTTTAGTGTCGGGTGGGGGATGGAGATATCTAGCTGCGGCACTGGGGCCAGTGCAGTCACATCGAAATTGGCTTGTTGTGTAAACAGTACTTGACATTAGCGTTTATGAGCAATCTATTTTCATGTATTCGAGTCAGTAAAACAAATTTCAAGATTTAAAAATAAATAAATAAAAAAAAATACAGTTCAGAGTCGAGGAGCCTAAGACGCTTAACAACAGATAAATATTATCTTGTAAACGATTTGTCCTTGTCTTGTGCATTTATTTGAATTTATTTTTAAGGCCTTTAGACAACTTTGGCTCAGGCCCAATGGATGGTAATAGGACAATCAGTGGAATAAAGAAAGTGGGAGGATACTGGAGAACCCCGAGTAAATACACACATTCGATGGTTGTCCCTACAAAGCCCACATGGCACTAACCGGGATCGAAACGACGAAAACACGCACCAGAGATGAGTGTACTAGGACTAAGTCACCGTGGCACATCCTTGTCTTGTGTAGTCTGGGTAATAACTTTGTTGTATCCTGATTAGCATGGTGCAATCGTCTACATTTTACTTTTGTTAGCACAATATGCTGCAATATTTTACGAGACGAGACGAGAAAGACCCTTCGAAACGAGACAAGCTCTTTACGAAACGAGATGAGACAGCCTGAAGTCTCATCTCATCTCGTCTCGTGGCAACACTAATCACGATGATTAGATGAAAATACAAAGTAAAATTAATGTTAATAGTGTGAAATAATTTTAATATTATTTCCTTTCTATTTTATTTGGACTGACGGCAGGTAGCAGAAAAAACAGAGAATAGGTTTACCTATCCATAGTTGTTGTTTCATCAATCGCAAATATATTAACTCATTGATTAAGTTAACTTGGGTTTAACATGTGTGCAACTGTTCCTTAAAGGATCAGTTATGTTGTTAGAGGAAATAATTCTTTCTTTCTGTTTGATTAATGAATTCGAACTTACTTGGTTGAGGACGCAAATTAGGTTTCATGGTTCAGAGACCCATGAACTTCCTTAGCATTACTCTTCCTACATAATCAGAAGCATACAAATTTAGAATTGAAAATGTAACATGAAACGGAAAGTTCTCGTAGCGTGCTCATGGTGTAGTGGTTATCACATCCGCCTAACACGCGGAAGGTCCCAGGTTCGAGCCCTGGTGAGCACATAATTTTTTTTAAAAAAAAAGTCCTCAACGTTCAATCCTCCCGAAAGTTTTATTTCTAGGATGTCCTGTCTAAGGAGAATTTCAGGGAATCTATTCTATATCATCATCATTACAGTTCCACAGAAAGCGAGGTGCTTCAAGCTACGTTAAAGTCTTTCGATTTATTCCGACGTTTCGTTTTCCTTTTACTCGCAGTATTTATCTTCTTTAATAATTTGAGGAAGTTGATGTCCATCATCTTCCTCATGCTGTGTTTCCCTCAACTGAACCCTTAATAGTTAATATCTGCTTAAACAATCTCCTAACTCGTTCCTTTGTCCTTGTTTATTGTCTCAAATATTGTTTGCTATTTTCCTTCCTATATTGTTCAGCACTTCCTCATTAAGAATCATCTTTGTTCAGCTGACACCAAAATCTTAACCAGCCAGCAAGTTTAGTCTTTTCCATCCTTCTTTATGTCCATATTTAGAACAATTCCAATTTTCCTTCTTCCCTGTTTCGTAGAGTCCACGTTTCAGCTCCACACAGGATTATACTCCACACAAAACACTTAATAAATCTTTTCTTCAACTCTTTTGTTGTTCAACAGTTCACTGAAGAGGCATTAGTGATCTCTTACGTAATTGCTATTCTGGCCTTTATTTTATTTTCACACTTCATATTTTCATTTATATACTTCCCGGATAGTTTAAGCTTGATGCTTGTTCAACTTTTTTCACTTCCCATTTTTTATGTTTGCTCATGATTCAATTTGTTCCAATTTTCATCCCTTTTGTTTTCTTTACTCCACGTTCCTCCCAGTTTCGTTGCAGCTGTTTTATAAGTTAACTGATGTGTCAGTCTCTGTCAAAAGAAGGATATCATCTCCAAATCTAATGCATTGCTTACTCCGACTGTCGCTCCTTTTTCATTTTTGAGGTACCTCCTTCTGACGGTGTGGCGACATGCGACCACGAAAAGAATGTTGCTCTAATCTACTTATTCATCGGCAATCAGGTGCGAGTTCCGACCATATGAAAGTTTCATTTATCAGCAAGGGAGAGGGAGTCTGGTGAAGAGGAGGGGGGGGGGGGCGTCCAGTGTTCTTATTCGAGGGATCCTTGTATATTTTTATTTATGACCTGTACTTGAAAGTCAATTCTAATTCATATGATGTGTCAATGTGCCTTTTGAAAATTAATGTGAGGAAAACTTATGTAATATGTCTGGACTTTCATTTAAGATGTAAAGTTGTAAAGTATAGACAAGAATTTGGATCTTTGTTTAACGAAGAATATGACTTTGTAACCAAAATTCCTTCCTATAAGTCTATCAGAAGAACACTACAATGTGTAAGGTCAGCAAACAATATGCCACAAGATTCTCCAACTGCAGAAGCAATAGAACTTCCCGATAATATTTTGATCATGAACATTGGGATGAGTTTTCTTCTTGCTGATGATCATGCTGAAGGAAGAATTTTAGTATTTTGTTCCGACAAGGGGAGACAAGCTATGGCTGAATACAGTAGTTTTCTTGCAGACGGAACTTTCAAGAGTTGTACTAAACAATTTCCACAGCTATATACTACTATACATGCAGACATAGGTGGGTCTAACGAAGAAGCGAACATTGTTCCTTTAGTGTATGGGTTATTGCAGAAAAGGGACGTACAGAAGATTCTTCGGACTTATCAAGGAAAGCATAAGCAGTTGGAATCCACAGTTTCTCAAGATAGGCTTTGAAGTAGCAGCAATAAAGTCTTTGAAAGCGTTGTTTCCAGAAGTGAAAATTAGTGCTTGCAATTTTCATTTCAGTCAATGCATTTGGTGGAAGGTACAGGGATTGGGTTTGGTACGGGAATTCAAATCCAACACGGACGTAAGATTGTATATAAGAATGTGTTCCGTATTAGTGTACCTTCCCATCTCAGATGTTGAAGATGGGTGGCTGTCCATCATGGAAGATGCACCGAGCAATGAAAAACTTGTCGAATTCTTCGATTATTTTGTGCAACAATGGCCAGAAAACAGTTTCATTTCTATAGGCATGTGGAACTGCTCGCAGCAGCGACACAGAACGAACAATGCAGTAGAAGGATGGAACCATAGACTAAATGCAATAATAGCCTCATCCAAATGTATACAGGTTGGTAGAGTGTTTGAAATTTGAAGCTCAATATTCGGACAACCTTCTTGACAGAAGGGAACTGAATCTCGATGGAAAGTGGAGACGGCGAGCCTACGTGAAATTGGACGAAAGAATACAGAAAGCTATTTCAGATTATAAAGAGACAAGGGATATGAGAAATTTCTTTAAAAGAAAAACATTACATGTATGAAACAAATCTCTTAATTTTGGGCCATTTTAATAACTAGCAACTTCGTCCCTTTCATTCAATAAGCTGTTTAAAATTCCTCATCCATATCTCAAGGATGAAACTGGATGGCTCTGATCCGTAAACTAAGAGCTTAAAGCACACTAACACTAGTAGACGTTTTACTTATTAGATTTTACAGATAGTTTCTCCGGTAGTTCAATTAGTGCTGTTACCGACCATTAAATTCATTTTATCTTATAGTTCAAGCAATCAGATTTCTGGTAAAAGGATGATTCACTAAACCAAGGGTAAAAATAAATAATAAAAAACTTTCTAAAGACATACTTTTCTTAAACAATTCGTACTAACAAGTGCGGTATGTGCGTTTTCCAGAGAACCTGCTGTCCATATGAAGTATGCAAATTAGGAGTTGGTTCCATATGACTTAGCCTTTGGTTCGTTACTGCACAATGTCATCCATTCAAAAGGAAGTAAAAAAAAAACGGGATAAGAACGTGAAGTCGTGTGAAGTACCACGATTCAGATCAAAAGTTAGAGGTTTCATTTCACTGCATTTCCAGTGACTCTTAGGAAGGAACATTGTGAGTTATACTTTCCTATAAAGTGAAAGATTACAGAAATGGCGCCACCTACTGTTACAAAATGCTTGATGAAGTTCTGGAATCTCAATATTAGGAACGCCTGCTTCACCAGAATTCAATTGATGGAAAATCATTAACTGCATTTTGGGGATTAAATTCACTCTCTTCAAATTTATTGAATTTCTATGATCTATTGAATATAGAAGCTGTCGACTTCGATAGAAGGACGTTTCAGAGTATGTGTGTGATTGTGTGGGTCTTAATATTGGAAGATGCGTGGGTGAAATGGGAACCTCAGATCGTGTTGGACGAGAAGCAAGGAAACCGTGATTGATATTTCCTATTATGTTACTGCAAAATGGAATTGCGCTGAACGGAAGCAAAATGATTTGCAAATTATTACTACTTCTGAACATCCAGGATATTTTTTTTTAATTTGACGGGTACACGGGAAAAACCAACATAGTCCAAAAATTGTGAAAGTGAGGTTATTATTGTTCTATTCGGTCATTTCCACGTGACAAATAGTAAAGGTAATCAATGAACTGATCCACAAGTTATTGACAATTGAAGCTGGCGAAAACAATGGAAAAGTATGGAGATTGTAAGCTTAATTGCCTTTCTTCTTGAAAATCTTGTTTTTAGATTACGTTGGTTTTTTCCATGTTCCCTTCATTTGCTTTGTTTCATTTCTTAACATTTGAATACGCTTAACGTCTTAAGAACCTTTCTCTTACATGGTTGTCAAGTTTGAATGAAATAAGATGTTCCTACGTGATACTCGAAGATTTGTGTAAGAAATGAGTCTCATTTACATGGAAATGGTAAACGTTTTGATATTCCAATGTTGTTGAATTTGAATATTTGATTTATGGCCTTTAGGGATCTAAGGCTCAGGGTGAGATAGGGGAAGGGAAAAGATACGGGAAAGTGTCAGTTATGGCCTACGTTGAAGGCACCATTCCGGCATTTGGCTGGTGTAATTAAGGGAAAACCTCACCCAGGATGTTCGGCCGGTGGGATTGAACCCTCGACTTCCTGAATGCTAAGCCAGCGCTCTAACACTTTTTTTTAACTTTATTCTATATTCCTTTTACTATTAAATTATATTTTTCCTTTTTACAAAAAGAGACCTTTTCCTTTATCATACTTATATCTCCAGTAGCACATATGTGTTTTAAACGATGATATAATCGTTGAGAAGGCGTTCATTAAACGGTTTTATCAACGTTTAAAACATGAATCTGCTACTGGGTATCCTAAGTTAAAACAACACACCACAAACATCCCCAGCAAGCCAAATGCCTACCCCGACCAATTAGAAGTCGGGAATTAGTCGAGGAAAGTTCGGCGCGATCCATAAATGGCGTTTTGTCTTCGGGCCACTTTCCGGTCCGTCGTCGAGGTCGGCATAGAGGCATAACCCCGCCCAAAACCAGCAATTGGACGTCATTCCCACCTTCGCCGACCAAATGCTGACGTCACGTGGCTTGCTGGGTACATTCCCTAGGCAGGATTCGAACCCACGATCTTAGACTCAATCATCTAACGTCTTAATCCGCTCTACTACTTCGATCAGCCACGACCTAATGCGGATTAAGGGTTAATATATTTTAGTCATATCAAGTTCGAATCAAATTGTTCTAAATGTTCTTACATGAGAAGACAATAACCAGCGACCGTGGCTCAGTGGTAGAGCGTTAGTTTAGTATTCGGGAGGTCGTGGGTTCAGTCCCAACAGCTGACCATCCTGGCTGAAAGTTTTCAAGGGGTTTTCAGAACGCTGTCAGACGGTGAGCAAGGCACACCTAGTGTTGGCTCCGTGATTTGGTCAGTGGCAGTGTATGTCCGATTTCGCGAGTGGAAGGAGCTTATATTTTCTTTTCACGAGCAAGCAGTGATTGATTTGAGTGGTTTTCAAGTATAACAGGAATAAGCAGGAGAGTTTTTTCTCCTGCTTATAGTGCGTGTTGTGGATACCAGAATTTAATATCGGAAAAGGCACAATGGCAGTTAACTAAGTAAACTTGTGATTAAAGGGAGACCAGAGAGTTCCATGCTAAATGCAGTTCCATCATAGAAACCACCAGTGTTCAGGGAAATATCAGCGCTTATCTACAGTGTGCAAAGGGATTGTGATCAGTAACTATAAAAGATAATGCAGTTTACGCGTGTTAATACACTAAAGATTAGTATTCGACCATTACCAGTGAGACCAAGTAGCTTGGATATACATCGGTGGATTCGTACTGTATTTCAGATACCCCACAGAATATACTCAGTATCGAACTACACATTTTTCGGAAATTAATATTTGTGAAAATAAAAAGAGGCAGTGATTGCGGAAGAAATACTCCGTAAATATCCGATGACGGTCCCATATCAGTATGAAAATGAGCAACATGAATTACCCATTGCCATGTCAGACAGATTGTCAACATTGGTGAGATTGTCTATTTGTCCCACTGAACTCCCCGATGATATTATTCAACAGCACCTCCTGCCATATGGGCAAGTGATCTCAATTCATGATGTACTTTTTAACTCGCAACATGACTACCCCGTTTGAAATGGCGTAAAGCAATGTCGAATTATATTGCAGAAAGATATCCCCTCGATTATTTATGTGGGAGGGTATCGACTAAATGTATATTATACCAATCAACCACCCACGTGTTTGAAATGTAATAATCCTACGCACAAATTGGCTGAATGTGAAAAGGGGGAGGGGGGATTCAACGGAATACCTATGCCGGCGTGGCACTACATGCCCCGCAAGTCATGCAAGCAGGGCGAAGTGCAGTGAACCTCAATACAGTTAATCATGCCCCTGATATTAGTGATTTTCAAGCTTTTCCCCTCCCTGGGACAGCTGGTCGCAGAGGACCAACATCCCTCATCATGGATGGACCCGTAACTTCGGTTGATACTATACCAGTAAACGAGGTACAATTACGACCCATTTCTCTCTCCGGAAGTCCCCACGAAGTCCAATAAGGAGCCCAACAAGAACAGGAGAAGCCAAAAGGACCTAGCACAACAGCCGGAAGCAGGACAACCAGTCAAGGTCACTTCCCCAGTTAAACATAAGGAAATTTCCCGAAACATGGAGACAGTTGTGTCTCCATATTAAGCAAGCGTATAGGTAATGGAGGACGCAGAAATAGTTAATTTATTCCAACCGCGCTTTACCATTAAGGTAAGTGAGACTAAGTATAACAATCCTGTTAGCGGTTCCAAGCAGCCAAGTAAATTTTTCAGTGCAGATAATAACAATAGTGTTGGTGAATCTACCAGTTTTGTTAGTAACGAAGATACACGTGAGGAAGTAAACACAAGGAAGGGAGATGGTGTGTACCCCACACTCCCAACAGGAAAATACACAGACTGACACGGGACAGGTGCCTGAGGCTGTGCATTCACAGGAGATGCACACCACAGGCCAAGCAAAAACGGAACATAAGTTTCTAACGCCACAGCCTTCCAGGCAGGAAAACAAACCTTTGCGTGTTATCGGTGTATCTAAAGAGAAACCAAAACGGACAAGCAGTAGAAAAAAACGACGACCGGTAGAGACGGCTCCAGTTCTAGTGAGATGGAGTATTATTAAGTAAACATGGGTGTTTGAATGTGACGAGTAATTCTGTTTTATAAATTATTAGTTTGAGGTCAGATAGTGTACTTTTGGATAAAGATGGCAGAACAGGTAATACAGAGGGCAATATGGCCTGTGATATGTATTTTTTTACAGTGTGTATAGTTACGAGTAGTATGTTTACTTTCAATATTGCAACAGTTAATTTGCTGGGAGCAACGTCCCCGATAAAACAGATGGCGCTCCAAGATTTTTTACGAGAGTATGATATCAGTCTTCTTTATACACAAGAAACTAAGGAAGCCAATTATGAGGGCTTATCTAGGTATAGTTGCCATAATAATTTTACCCGTCAGGGAACGGAAACAGTTATAATTTATCGCTCAGATATCAAGTATGCTCCACAACAGTATACGGTCGAAAGACGTACAACAACCGGCCAGCTAGACAATATAGCCTTAAATTCTGTTTATTTGCCATCTGGCAACAACAATCGTAAACAAAGGGAAGAATTTTTAACAGGCGAACTAACGTGAACATTACGCCTTAACGGAATGATTAAGGCGTTATATACAGCGCGTCAAACTAAAATTAGTCTTAATGGCACCTTTACGAGATTTTTTGACATGAAAAGAGGTATTCTACAGGGTGATCCAACGAATCCCATGCTCTTTAGTTTGTGCATCGCACCCTGTATTAATAATATTCAGAGACGAGTAGAAGGGGTACCGATCTATGGCACTACCTTAAGTGTACAATCCTATCAGGATGACGTACATTCTTTTGTAAAGAGCCCAGAAGCTCTACACGATATTAAAAGCTGTATACAAGAATATGAAATCCAATCTGGTGCCAAATTAAATCAGGAAAGATCTCAAATATTATTATGTCCCTTTACCCCTCCACAATTATGAGGGACAATTTCCTATAACAGATCGAATTCCAATATTAGGGATTATCTGGATGTTTTCGGTACAGCAAATGTGTCAAACCAATTATGATATGTATAGTGCTAGAATCAAACATGTATTGAACAGTAATGCAGCTAGACCTTTAACTATATTTATGCGAAATTTATTTTTGAAACAATATGTAATGAGCATGGTGTGTTACATAGCTTAAGTAGTCCCTATGCCGACGGCATATGCTAGGACATTACATAGTTCCTTCTCGTTTCTTTTGTGGCGTCATCACATATTTAGGGTAGAACAGGCCCAGATGAAACTGCCCTATGAGTTAGGAGGTATTAATTATTTGGATATAGCTACACAAGCGATGGCCTTGTTATTGCAGAAACTGTTACTAACACTAACGAATTATCCCAATACTTTAGGAATGCCATTCTTGAGGCTTGTTTAGTGACGACAGAAACTATAGCACCCATTCACATATATCCTTGGGCGCACTTATATGGCTTAATGAAAGAGCCCATACTTGATATAATGTATGCTAGAGTTCATAATGACCCTATTGATGTAATGTCTGTGAAACAACTGTATCACCATTTGTTCAGTATTGACCCAAAGGAGATTAAAATACAAAGAAAATATCCTCATTATAATTGGTCCAATATATGGAAAAATCTACATAATAAAGTACAATCCTATAAAATTAAAATGATGTGGGATATGGTTATCAATAATAAATGACCAACTTTAGAAAAATTAAATAAATATGGCATTATCACCCAAGATAAGTGTCCAGATTGTCAGAGAGAGATTAATTTTAATCATATGATTCAGGAATGCCCGATGGTAGTGAAAATCTGGGCAACTTTCCAACAAATTCTGGCCAGTATAGTGAGAACGGGATGTAGAGATATTACGATAGAGAAATATATCAGGTTTCCGGATTATAGATGTTTTCCAAAAAACTAAAACAAATGCCATCATTTGGGTCACAGGTACGACATTATTGTATTTATCAGAGTCTCAAATCAACAAGAATGACCAAAATTATAATGTGTTTCTGGAATTTGAATGTAGTAAGTTCACTCAGGTCGAACTCCACAAATATTTTAGGAAATTTTTAACAGATATCCGCAATAAGCGGTGGACAGAAAAGTAAAATAACAACAGCTCCCTGTGTACTACTAGAACTATGTAAACGGTAACTGACAAGCGGAATAACCGCTTGTAAAACACACCTCGTAGCAGAGGGCGTATGTAAGAGGTACTCTAGAAGAACTTAATACCTGTCAAACTTGTAAAAAATACAACAAACAACGTACAGTGAATAAGTGAAATAAATGGTTTTTAAAAAAGTGGTAGAGCGTTGGTTTAGTATTCCGGAGGTCGTGGGTTCAGTCCCAGCAGCTGACCATCCTGACTGAAGGTTTTCAAGGAGTTTTCCTTGGTCACACCACGAATTCAATTTATTGAGTCGCAAATGAAAAGATTAGCAATTGAGGCTTATTATTAGAGACAGTAGAATTTCGTGAATAAAGGTGTTTAGATTTCGTCAGTTAAATGTTAAAAAAAAATTGTGAGTAGAAGGTAAAAATTCGTGAGTGCAAGAGTACATTTCTTGAATAGCTAAAAATAAATAATTGCATTGAATGACGATTTAAAGTTTTAGACATAAACCTTGCACTAATGCATGCTGCTAAAACCCTATAAAAAGTACATTTATTTCACATACTTCTTACATTTTTTGCAAAAACAGGTATCAACAGTTTATTAAACACATGTACAACTATGAAGGATTTTCTTTCTGAATCATTCAGCTCAATTTTCATAGGCATATGATGAACACAGTTCCAAATTGGTCACGGTCAGGTTTGTTCAATTGTTGAGTAGCACACACGAAAACTTTGAAATAATCCCTGACAGGCTGTATTTAAAACTTTGCATACTGCGGCGATGAACTTGCGAATTTCATAATTCATCGAGTTAGTTAGTTAGATTCCTCTTTCCGATGGCGAGACTTACGGTGACGTGATATCTCACGTGTTCGACTTGTTTTCAAAAAGCTTTTCACCGCGAAACGCACACAATGAATGGCCTTGTGATAATGCAGTTCGTATTTTTCCAGTAGATGGAAAACAATCTTCGCAAAATTCCTATCTTTAATGGAGGATAAAGTGTACTACATTCTCTGTGTTACGGATATCCGATGATAGGTTTCTGAAAACGAATTATATTTTCTCCGATTGTTTAGACATTTTCGTG
The DNA here is from genome assembly GCA_022664845.1 of Lepisma saccharinum. Lineage (NCBI taxonomy): Eukaryota > Metazoa > Arthropoda > Insecta > Zygentoma > Lepismatidae > Lepisma > Lepisma saccharinum. Next base: position 14,686 of record JAGDQP010013435.1, read on the forward strand.
AATGAATCAATAAAAACTTCTAACATCGCGATTAATATCAAGGAAATTGAAATTGAAAATATACAGAACGGTTATTCTGCCGGTAATACTTTACGGTTGCGAAAGTTGGAGTACGACCCTAGCAAATGAACATAAATTACGTGTGTTTGAAAATAAGGTTTTGAGATAGATATACGAGCCGAAACGGGACGAGGTGACTGGAGAATGGAGGAGACTACATAATGAAGAACTTCACGGACTGTACGATTCACCAGATGTAAAAATAATGAAATCACGACGACTAAAGTGGGCAGGCCATGTAGCTCGGATGGGGGGGAAACGAAGATTATATATATTCTATCCTAGTTGGAAGGTCGGATGGAAGGAGACCATTGGGAAGACCGAGACGTCGTTGGGAGGACAATATTAAAAAAGATCTTCTAGAAGTAAGTGTTCGTGATGAAAACCGGCTTGATGTTACCCAGGATACAATCCAATGGCGAACGTTTGTTACTGCGGCGATGAATTTGCGAGTTCCATAAGCCGTAGAGTTTGTTAGTTAGCGCTCAGAATTCGTGGATGGAAGCAAAATGTCCAAATTTCGCGAGTATTTCGTGAATTAAAAATTACATTTTCACAAAGTGTTAACAGCCATCTATCTATTCCATGCTATTTCTTCAGTGTTTAAAATTTTCGCATTAAAGTTTAAACAAGGATAATAAGAACGTGTTAATGGATTTTGATAAAACTTCACCTATTATTTGTGTCACGAGTCGCCATTGTACTATACAAAAATTGTAAATGATTGATCCAGAATCCTCGAAGACAATTTTTGTAAGTATAATCCCGCTCAGCTCGAAAAGAGAACTTCTACCATAGAATAGTAGCTAATAAAATATGGCAAGTAAAATGTTTAATGATACCGTATAAATGTAATTATACACTATACAACATTTTATAAATATAAACATCGATACAAAATATTTAAAAATAAAGTTAAATAAAAATGCGTAACTTTCTACAGGCAAACAAATGTTCTACATCACAAAAGTGAATGATTCAATATTAAAATTTTATATTTTTTAAATGTGGTATTTGAACAGAGAATTAATGAAACTTCGAAAGACATAAGTGGTAGAAAAGAATATAGAAAACACTGATAACTGAGTTACAAAATTACTGTAAAATTAGCACCAGTCATTAAAGAATTCAAACACACACACACACACACACACACACACACACACACAAAAATGAAGACTGGAAATAGGAAATTATGTAAGTACCGTACTAAAGCGGAAGATTTTACAGGACAGAGTAAATACGGAAGATCTTTCCGCCCTGAACATATCTGCGAGATCTTTCGTCCTGATTTTGTACTATTCGCAGTGGGCGGGTTCTAGGCAATTCCAGAGATTTTCAGGTTGTTAGGCCTAGCCATTTCGAAAAGTTTATAATCGAAAATACGATTTTCAGATTTTTGGCACTTACAACGTTTTCCCTTCCACTCGCCAATTTCTACTGACTTATCTATGGTCAGAGCTCTTTTACACTGTTTTGCTAATTATTCACTAGTGCCGCTGTAATTCAGCCATTTTTCATTATCTTTATTGATTGTGTTAGACAATCCATAATACCATCTTGCCTCTCCCTCTGTTTGTTTGAATTACATTCATGTCTCAGTGGTAGAGCGCTCACCTCTGATGCTAACCGGGTCGTCGATTCAATCTCTGTTCATACCATGTGGGTTTTATGGTGGACAAACCCGTGTGCGTGTTTTTTTAGGGAGTTCTCCCGTTTCCTCCCACTTTCTTCATTCCACGAATTCATCCCAGCGACCTCCATTCGGCCTGAGCCAAAGCTTCCTAAAGACCTTAAAAGTTAAAGTCACGTAAATAAAATCACATCCATGTTGTCCTGTCGCTCAAGAGAAAATAACAGAAGTTACAACTTTCTAATTAATATTGAGTAAAGATTATATAAATACAGAACTTAAAATGGGTTAAACTTTTAATGAAAGAAAGGGAACACGTTTTTGAAAAAAATAAACTTTTAATTATGCAGTCAATTTAAAAGGTCAATCTACTCGTATCTACATACATTGGTGATAAAACCGTTCGTTTTCGTTCAAAAGTGGTATCAGTACAAAAAGTCCGGTAGCAAAATGTCTACATTCGCAGAAATTCGATCGCGGGCATCTTGAGATTCCTGAATTGAAAACAGAGACTACTTAAGTACTAATATTGGTTGGTAGTTGTTCTTCAAGATAATTTAATTAGAACTGTGCAAGGGGGTCCAATCTCGGCGCCGGGCTCGTCTTAAAAAAAACTGAGCGATCCTTATCACTCACTTTTCGAACAAGGTGAGATCAATATGATTCCTGCTCGGCTTCGGTCGTCTGGTCTGGATTTAAAATGGTCGGGCCTCTCACATCTACTCGGAGACTACTCCCCTGAACTTATATAGCACAAAGTGTAGATACCACGAATATTCTACAACATCTTAGGGATATTACAATATCGCCAACCGTGTATTCATAATATATTCCTAGAAAATAGCTGTGCTTTATGGGATACAATTCTCAAAGTTGATTTAGAATTAGCTGTATCTTTAAGGGTAAAAACCGGGATTTATCTTTGAAAATAATCAACACTGAATTTTGGCATTACTTTTCTTTCAATTTGTATTATCCATCCTACACAACAATAATTCCATTTTGGAAAATAAAGTGTAAAATGTTGGATAAATAACCAGTAAATACAGTTGATGTTAGAAAAAAATTACCATCAAATTTTTAGCAGTATTAAATTTTTCAAAAACTTGTGCTCACCAGGGCTCGAACCTGAGACCTTCCGCGTGTTAGGCGGATGTGATAACCACTACACCATGAGCACTTGCGTAAAGTGCTTCTTTAGAATTGTAGCAAGAAAACTCTCAATATAAAACAATGTAACTTGTTCGCAAGTGAAAGGGTATCTATCAGCTGCCGTATTCCACGCCTACCGGTCAGTCAGGTCTGTTGCCAAGCATGCGTATCATTTCCTTTTCTTGGAGATAAATAAAAAGTAATCTCCGTAAGGAGATATTTTCTAAATCAAGGTCAGTTTTATTCAGTCTCGTAGATCGGAGCAAACTTACGTCACTGGACGACTTTCACACTAGAGCTTGACAAAAATTAGTGTTTATCTTACACGTAAAGATAACAACACACTCGAAAAGCTATTACACTAAATAGATTAAGGGCTGATACACGTTGCACAGTAAGTAGCCTACAATTGAAAAAGACAAACAAAAACTGTGAGTTTCGAACTAAGCAATTAAAAGATATCGGAGGTATCATGGAGCTGTACGTAACGATACTGGAGTGATTGACAAGTGTTGAAAGATAGACACCAGAACAAACACTTATCCTCGATTTTCCACTTCCAGTCTAAAACAATGTGGACCAAATTTTCAATTCTAAGTCAGTTTAAGCTTCTTATCGCTGGTCGACCCTTTTTCTTTATTTATGTCTTTGTTCTTGAGTTACAAGGTATATACCGGGCTGTGTATTATATGTTGTAAATAATATTTACATTTGTCTTTTGCAAAAATTAAGACATAAATAAAAAGTGGACAATATAGAATAACTGTTCCCACCACTTCCTAGTTTCATATATTCATTAAATTTTTAATGCCATCGATCAGTCCAGTACCGCCTTTGAATGAAGCTCAATGGTTGAAATAAGGAATAACATAACAAAGAATAACAAGAATCTAACAAGGAGTGACAAGAATTCCTTTATTTTAAGCATTTCTCGCTGAATGGGGGAGTGATGTCACTAGAAGATACTTTACAAGCATCTTAGCACAAGCTCGATATGGTAAGCGTTGACTAGAGACATAAATTGTGTGTGTGTGTGTTTTAAAATTATTTCGGTACAAGAAGTACAATCTGAAATGCTATGATTACTCTGATAAGTTGCTATTTATCCCTTGATACTGGCTATTTTTACATGCTTTTCTCTAGTTCACAATGGTTCGTGATGTTCTCAAATCTTGCAACGTTAATTTAACTCATTTCCCGACGTCATACAATGATGAAATTTTGCACAGCGGCGTAAGTCGAGTGACAATACAATATTCTATTGTTACTTTCATCTATGTATATATTTTAGAGCATTATTTTAATATTTTTTAATATAAACTTCTTTATCCTAAAATGAATACTAACCTGTAACGAAGCTGAGTTTTTCTGGTTGCAGAACACTTCAGGATTTGGGTCACTAAATATTAGCTTGAGAAAAAGAATCCGAACACCGAAATAACTCGAAAAAAAAATATATATTTCTTAAAGACATACTTTTCTTGTACTAAAAAGTAAAAAATAATTTTGTTTATGCATGAATTATAAGAAAAGCATGAGGCGCTCCAACTGAAGAATTTATAAAGTGACTGTATATGAGAACTTTTCTTTTAGTCATGCATTAACAAATTTTTTTTTTTTAATTTTTAGTACAGATTGTTTAAGAAAAGTACAAATTGTCTTTTTAAAATATTTTATTATTATTATTATTTTCATTTCCCATCACCAATCGCTAGGGGCGCTAGTATCAGGCCCTCTATAAATATTCATTCGAACTTCTTAGGTTTTATACGTAATCTTATTTATTCGGTAGTGTAAGATCTTACAGTGACATCACTGTGGTAAATGTCCCTGAATGGCGGTGCCCAGTTTTTTACTCTCTCCAGATTAGAAAAAAAATCAGGTCGAAAATAATTTGGTAAAGCTTCTATTGTACCCGATAAGCTGCTTATTGCTTCTTCTATGTCTTCTGCCGAAAAAAAAAACACATCCTCTTTGTTATTGGTCGTGTTTAATAATTCTAATAAAGCTTTGTTAAACAACAAATTTAACCTATCAAAATTTAAGCAAATAAACAAAGGACTACACTTTGATTTCGCTCCAGTAATTATTTCTATAACGTAATTGAAGACCTGAAATGCAAAACAACCTAAGTCCACCAGATTTGTTTTTGTTTCTTCAGGAGGAACAAAAACCATCCAAGGACTTGGGATATTATTGTATTCACCCGAAATTATTTTGTATTAGAAAAAAGTGTTTTGTTTGGAGTTAGGATGTATTATTACGCAAGTGGATAGCCCTTGGAACATAGATGGGAAACGAACAGAAAATACCCAAAAAGTGGACTTGGGATGTTTTGCAATTCAGGTCATCAATTATTGTAGAGATTTCCTTCTTTAACATCCTTGTAGGCTGTTTATGGATCTCTTAGGATGTATCATTATGTAAATTATTCATACCAGTTATTGCTACTAGGAGGGGCTGGTATGTCATTATTCCACACTGCCCATTTAATGGACAAATAATTAGCATTGTTTAGAAAAATGAAATTTCAGATTTCTAACACAGCCATTCTAATTCTAACCTTTAAGACACAAACATACGATCGTTCGCATTATCGCGTAGTTCGTGGCTTCAGAGGAACTAATATTTACCAGTGGTGCCAACCACTAGTCTCAACAGGGCCAATAACACGTACTTGTCTTACCAATCCGTCGTAGCTCAGTGGAAGAGCGTAGGCGTAGCTATCGGGAGGTTATGGGTTTGATCCCAGTGGCCGACCATCCTGACTAAAGTTTTTCCAAAATTTTTCTTCAGTCACACCATGAAAATGCTGGGATGCCACCTTCAGCATAGGCCCTGACCGGCACCTTCCCGAGTACTTTTCCCTCTCCTATCCCGGCCTGAGGTTTAGATGCCTAAAAGGCATAAATAAAATTCAATTCGTTATTATCATGCAACTAAAACTGCGATGTCGGGATGGTAAACTATGAAAGGCCCTGGCCAATACCTTCCCCATCCTCCGCCTACCTCATCCCGGCCTGAGCCGAAAATGACAAAAGGCCATAAATAAAGCCAATTTAATTCCATGTATCTGAAACTCGAAAAATATATTTTATAAAGATAGTTATGTATTTGATTGTTACTGTTTTCTTGGCCAAAGTTAATTGTTAGGAACATTTTTGTAACGTCCTTATTTTTTTTTTTCTAAAATACATGCTTTAATTCTCAAAAGCAAATTAATTTGGGAAAAGAGTTTTTTTACATCCCTGCATGCTTGAAAGGGGAAAGGAGGAGAACATGTTTTTGTTCTTTCATTTTAACAGCGCAATGTTTATTGCGTAGTGACTGATAACCGCGTCACAGGGCAAAGGGTAGTCACGGTTGGTTAAGGGGGAAGGTGGAGTTTGAAGAGATAAGAAGGTGCTGTCGATTAATTGTTTTTCCCTTTGTCACTCCAATATACATATGCATTAGTGACAGAATATTATATGACTGGTTTAATAACAGTACTTTTGCAACCCATGTATAACTCAGCAATTTCTTATCTCTTTCTATGTTGCTGTTCTTCCCTCTCACAACACTCCAAAATGAAAAGTAAAAAAGATCAAAATAAGACATATTGTTTGGTAGCCGAAACAATCTCCTAAAATACGAATTAGGAAAGATTATGATGATGTGCCCATGCCCCAGATATCCGAAGATCCGAATATATGATATCCGGATCCGTTTGTCCATTGCTATTGCTAATCACTATTTGGAAAACCGGAAGGCGTAAATCAGATTTTGAGCCACATCAGAAAAGCGTCCACAAGAGACGAGTTAGGTATAAGTGGAAGTACATTTAATTCAACACTTCTAGGATTATAGTAACAAAATCCATGTCTCTAAACTCAAAAGCAGTTGTTAGTACTGCCAGTTTTTAGTACTGAAGAATACCGAGCATACCAGAAATAACATTTTGTGATAAGGAAGTTAATGTACGCACAGACATACGTTTTCATAGGGAGAGAAAAACAAATATGACGTGATAACTACAAGGAAAAATTACTTGCTAGTCCGCGAAAAGTATGGATAAGGTAGCGAAATACGGATAAAGATTCCTAACATAGTTTTACAAAGGTAATATTTACTCATATTGAAGCTTAAATTCAAGTCAGTGACTCCGTATAAGCTCCTTAAATGGTCTTCGCTTCTGAATTTGAAATTCTTTAAGAATTTCGTAATCTCCCATTGTGACCTATCTTCCTCTTATGTTAGTCGGCGCCAGTACAATGGCGCATTAAGGGCAGTATAGCTGCTCTTTCCTTTTCCCGTAGAGAATTTAATCAAGTAATGACAAACTAAATGAAGTGGGACTGCTACTTCCCCAGCCATTTTGAGAACTTGCTCACCCAAAACTTATATTCAGCTGCCGGATTTGGATTTGATGTATGGCCTTTAGGCATCTTTGGCTCAGGCTGGGATAATATAGAGGAAAGGGTTAGAAATGTAGCGGCCAGGGCCTTAGCGAAGCTACTATTCTGGCATTCACACGGCGAAACTGGAAGAAACCCTGAAAAATCTGAGAATGATCAGCCGTGAGGTCGAACCCACGTGCCTATCCATTGATGATCCGAAGTTCGCGACGTTCCCGCCTGGACTACAGGTGTTAGGTCAGCTACACTATTGTTTTAAGTGCTATAACCGGACTTTATTACCTCAAGAATATGGAAAATACCACCACTCCTACCAAGAAAATTACTTTAAAATTTTAAGATAGAGCCGAGTATGATTAATTCCTCTTCCATAAGAGTTTTCCTTAGTTTGAGGATATTTTATGAATACTTTTACGTCCCTTTACAGTATAGTTATTGCTAATAAGGCGGAACTTTATATCTCCGCTTTGTTCGTCTGTCCGTGGCAAAAAAATCCACCCTGAGCACGTAAGTTGGCTCGCATAACAGTTGTATAACATTGTAGGAAGTCAGTGCTCTATTAAAACCAAGTACCGGATCATAACCAGAGTTCATTGTTAATGGTATTTGGTTCTTATCAAGAGACCCTCAGAGCCCTGTTAGCAGAATCGCCAACCTCACTTGTTGCCATTGCTTTCCCCTCCCTCAATTAGAAAGATTTTGCTACATCCCTGCAACGGAAAACGACAAAAAAACAGCACATTAACTGCTCAACACGCTATTTGAATCATCCTGTTATGTGTATAAAATAACCATTTCTCAAATCATTTTACATTCATTGACCTATATTTGATGTCATCTGACAAGTAAACAAATTACGTTGACGTTAACACAAATAGGTTCAAACTTTCTATACTACAATCATGCTATAATGTTATTTGTTGTTGTTTTTTTTTAAAAAAAAAAACTAAAACAATTTACGTCCTAAATTTTTGCTCTCTTTTCACCTTGAAAAATTCATAAAATGACATGATTGATGATGAGTTTTGAAGCTGTTGTTAGTTGTGAGAAAACAAACAAACAAAATGGCTATAACAGACATTGGAAAACCCATAGAATTCCAGCGAAGTGGAACAGAATTGGTATTGAAATACGTGTCAGGTTGGAAGAAAAGAAAAGAAAGAAAACATGAAATACAAGCTTGGTCAAAAAAGGGCAAACGAAGTGCGTTTTATATAAATGTGGAAAAAAAAATAAACAAGAAAAGGTGAAAGACTAGAACGAAAAACCTGAAAATCCACCTTTTCCGAAAATAACGGAGAATGTGCTTGACGTACAGATGAAATGAGGGGTCGAAGTAATAACTCAAGAAATTGACATTTTAAAGATACAACACAAGTCAAGTTCAATATTGGAATGGTTGACCGAGTTTTCTCTGTATCCTGGCAACTCGAGAAGAATCTGAAAATCGTTTCCAAATCCTCTATTTTCTAGTAACAGCTCTGAATCTCGTGTGAGTTCTTGAGGACTGCTTTTCTTACAAACGTGCATTGCTCGCTCTGCTTGCGATTTGGGTGAGTCGCCAATTGAAACACGTGTTTTATTAAGTATTCTACGTGTTCGACAGTCGGGTTACGAACTTCTATTGGCTACTTGGTCCAATCGCAAGCGTTACGTACTTCTATTGGCTACTTGGTCCTACACCATGTTTTTCTCTATTTTAAACAATACTGGGCAAGGAAAGTCTATGACTTAAACCGTGCGTTTGTTTCCAATTAATATACTACTGTTTGCTTTTGTTTATAATCCTATATATTCAATACGTTCTACAGACAATCTTCATGTAAAATGCTTGTAGAGTAACTTTCGGCTGATGGAATGGTTCAATCTCTCCGGTACTTATTTCTAAAATGATTTAAAAGTAAGCCTAGTTAAGTAAATAATTGAAACTACGTTCCTTCTAAATGAATGTAGGTTCTATTGACTTGTTTTGTAAGCATATGAAATGTATAAAAATTATACGAAACTTTAGGACTTATCTCGTACACAGTACGTCCCCATGGTCACATGAGTATAGTAGCGCTAAAACGTCTTTACGCAATTTGAAATAAAGCTTTAGAAACCCAGCCATAATTCTGCCAATGATCTCTATCAAAAACGATATTGGACTTACTGCAGCAATTGAAAATTTCATGAATATCTGAAGCCAGGGAGCGGAGAGCACACTTAATCTGGTTTGTCCACTTCTAGACTTCCAGTCTAAACCAATATGAACCACATTTTCGGTTCTAACTCTGGGTTTTTAAGTTTAATAACGCTGTGTGGCCCGTTTTTTGATTTATGTCTTAATTCTGGCAAAATATATAAATATTATTTGAAGTATTTTCTATTCTATGCAGAGTACGATATACTCTTACATGAATAACTAAGGAATTAAGACTTAAATTTAAAAAAATGGCCACACAGCGATAAGAAGCGTATAAAACTGAGTTAGAACTGAAAATTTGGTCTACATTGGTTTAGACTGGAAGTGGACAAACGAGTTTAAATATTTGCTCTGGCGTCTATCTTTCAACACTAAATAGTCACTCCAGTATCGTTACATAGAGCTCGATGAATTCTGCGGATGACATAACACGATTTTTTTTTTCAAGTGATCATGTTGGTAGTGATACCAGGTCATTCAATTATTTCAATATCTGTTTGCAGCCAGTCGCGTATTACCGTTCATTTGTTAAAGTGGTTGTAAACTGAAAATGAAAATTGGTGTATGTACCAATCAGTTTTTCATTAATACTGCAGTCATTGATCAAAATATGCAACACGTATTCCAGAAAATTAAGAAATGTGTCCAAATTCTATCGAAGTTCAACGTACAAAGCATTCCTTTGCTAGCTTGCTTCTATAACATTATGTGAACATAAAATGTCCATTTTTTCCGTGTTTGAAGTTCACGTGACCGCGATGTGCTTCTTCTAACTTCATTTTGAAATCATTTATAATTCAAGACATTATCAACAAGGAATAAAAAGACAAAATTTGGCTGGAACTATTACTAGATGTCACTAGTTTGTATGTTACCTAAGAGCAATTCTGTCACTTACCTTAGAGCTTGTTTTATCGTAATTTCTATCACGACTTCACTACAGTTTCTTTAATCCATTGTAGGTTCTTGCAGCTGAAAACAAAAGAAAAGAGAAATGTTATATCTATAGACTAGTGACTCCCAGAACGTTTACCCTGTTCCTGTAACATGACAAAATAAAACTTAGACTTCAAATGCTTTCATTATTGAAATAAGACATCCTCGCTATAGCAGACTCAGGAAAGAAACATCTAGGAAGCCACGTACGTTTGAATGTACTGCCATCTATTAGCTATTACGTCAATTACGTGATGGAATAATAGCGGCGCTTTCCAAAGCGGAGTTTGCAGCTCATCGCGTGGCCTAGTCAGTACAGCGTCGGATGGTTGGACAGGAGGGAGCAAGACCGGGCTTCGTTTTCTGCTCAGAAATCAAGTAATTATCTCTTTATTTAACAAAACATTTTTTAACTAGTTGTGAAAATTACTCCCCGTTTGCTTCCTTTAACATTTTTAGAATGTTAAGGAAATAGGTTAGGTACAAAAGTCTGATTAGATTTTTTTTTTCATTATGCGCAATTTAATCACAGAACATTGCATTCTCCAATAACATACACGTTGATTAAACGTTCATAAAGCCGTTTAATCAACGTGTGTGTTACTGGGGTTTAAGACAAACAAAAATTGCTTTCCATGTATTGGGACAGAACAAATAAGCAAAGCATCATGTCATTGAGATCTGTATAATGATTACTTTGTTATTTTCAGCAAGAAGTGTTCTACTGTAATTATAAATTTGCTAATATTTCTATTGTTTAATATAGAGTGAGTGGAAGCAGAGAACTTCATATATTCTACTGGAATGAATACAGCAAACAGTGAATATAAAATATGTGTTTTGTTAATTTTCTATTATGCCTACTTGTGTTGTCAAGATTGTGACATATTGGAATGCTGCTGAGTTACAGTAAAGGATATAGTAATACACTAGAACCACATGTGCACTGTCTCCTTTCTTGTCTGTGAAGAGTAATGTAGTAAACTTCGCAGTCTTAGCAAGTTACTAAATTATGTGTCAGATATTCTGGCAGCTTTATTCCGGTCACTTACGTTTACTTGGAGCAACTTTAGTATCTCCACGCAACTGATCCAACCAAAGCTAACTTCAGATTTAGTTGTGTACAAAACTTGAAAGACCGATATTTTAGAGTTTAACACAATGTTCGCTAGCTCCTTGGGTTCTACTCACAACAACAACCAAAAAAGAAAGCCCAAATAATTTAAAACACAATAATTCATAGGAAACTTTTTTAAAAAAAATTTTTATTTATTTAAAATCACAGTTAATGCTCTTTGATTGAATAATGGACATATGAAGAGTCCGGGGGGAAACAATGGTAACCCACACTGAGCATGAATTGAGATATTACGTTCCGAAAATTCATTATCCCAAACTGGTTTATGGTGTTTCCCATAAAGAAATGGCCACTATGCAGCCATTTGTTGTTTTTCACTTGAGCTTTTTCCACAGTCAGTAGATATGAGTATTACTATTCTATTTCTGTATTCAAATCATTTTTTTTTTAAATGAGGGTTAACTTGTTTCTTCCCGGACCTTTCATATGAACCGAACCTGATTTTCCAGTAGAGACAAGGTATTTCGTATATGAACATAGAGAAGAATTGAGAAACATTAGCTTGGAGACAATAAAGAAATTTTTAAAAAATGTTTAGGATATTGACTGTTCAAAAATGTATTCTTAAGGATATAATTGAAGCTAGGCCTTATGGTTGAAAGACGTGCGCAGAAGTGTCTCAACGTTCACGATTGCCACTTTCAGCAACTTATGTATAGTACGTATAATGCAATTTTACATTTTCTTACTATTTCGCCCGATATCCGGTATTATCACGCCGGGCTACTTTTATGTGGGCCACCCTGTTTTAAACGCGACGATATTACAATGTTAGTTAAGTAAGACAGGGTTCTCGGCTCTTGCAAACCTTATTTAATATACAAACTAGAAGATATTGTAAAGAGATAATTTGGTAGTGGCGGAGGAGACACGTTACAAGAAATTAAAATAACTTACATTAGACTTGCAGATTGCATGTACTTTTTCTTCTTCTTCCTTTTTGGTAAGGACCAAAGAATCAAGTAACAAGATGTCGAAAGAGCTAACAAAGAAAGAGCTGTGAGCAAATGGAATTAAGAACATAAGGAAAAAACGAATTAGAGAAACATGAAAAGAATATTGTGATTGGAATAAAAAGAAATCATAGTAGACGTAAAAATGGGAAGATAAAAAAAAGTAGAGTAGGATAGCTACACTGAAAAAAAAACAGTGCAGTTCTTGTAAATCCTTGGCACAACTCACATAGATCATTTTCATTATTTCTATGCGCTATAAAATTAATATGCAGCTCTAGTAGCCTAGAATACAAGTAAAGAAAGAATCTGACGAGCCCCGACCACTTCGCTGACAGTGGATTGCATTAACCAGCTGACAAGGAGGAGGAGTCACTTTTACATCTTCGATTCTTCTGGAGGGTTTCATTGAAGATCAATTGAACGTTGCGAAGTATCCCTCCAAAGCCATTCGCCGGAATAAACTTCCTATAAATAAACGCAGCGGTGAAAGAATTTAGCAGAATTGAAGCGTCTTTAGGATAGACACCGTGGTTAAGCTGTTTAGAGCATGAGGTTATTTCACGTCATTTTTTAGTCGAAAAATCAAAATCACGTCTTTGTAATGAAGTGTACGTCGCCCTTACGTCACATTTTGGTCTTTTAATTGACGTAACTTTGTAATGTCTCATCCTCTAGTTTCTGAAGACATACTATGATTATATCTCGTTTTCGATAGCAATTGCGTGATCCACCCTGAGAGAAAAATTGCTGAATTTTAGTCTAGATACTCCGGAGAGGTGAAATTTAGCAAGGTTCTGCATCACACACAAGATTTTTTTATACTAGGCTACGTACAGATTTGTTGCTCAGCCATGATCAATCTGTACAGCTGCTAATAGACGGAAAATCATGTCTACCCCTCGTTAGCACTTGCAGGATACAGAAAATCCTTTTAATACAATTTCAAATAGGTTTGTACGGATACTACACAGTCCCACTCCTGTGTGCGATCCTTACGATCTGTACGATCCCAGAGACTACAAATTACGTGAACGGATTTTCCTTCTGCGTAGTAAAAACTAACTGTAGACTGGTTGGTGATGGTGCGTAGTGGCTGAGAAGATATTACCGTGTATTCCAAACAAAAAAAAACTGTTTGTGATACTGGCCACCGAGTAAATAAAGTGAAAATAGTTTTGTGCACTGTAGTGAAGAAGTGAACTGTTTGTAAACTCAGCAGAATGTGCCTCTCTGATATTTAGTTTTCTAATGAAGACATTTGAAGGTAAGTTTGTTTGTTTGTTTTGTATGCATTTGGATTCTGCAAAACAACTTTTCCTATTTATTTTTACAACGATCTGTGGCATGTGCTATGTAATTCAATATGGTGTGGAATTGGTTAAAGAACATTTGGGGTGGGTACCGCAGATGGGCCCATAGAAAGTACAGGTTATGTTTATGTATGGCCATGTTTACGTACGTTTCCAAAAATTCTAGAATACCGTTCAAAATGTCTAAGGTGTAGTGCAGAAAATCTAGACCACCGTCAAGAAAACCAGGAGTACTGCCAAGAAATTCTAGACCTGCGCTTAAAAAATCAAAGGTTCACTCTAGAAAGTCTAGACCCCATCAAGGAAACAAGGAGCATGACCAAGAAAATCTAGACAACAGCTAAAGACATCAAAGTTTAAGCTAGAAAATCTAGGTTACTGTCAAGAAAACCAAGAGTATAGCCAAGAAATTCTAGATCACTGACCATGGGAATCAAAGGTATGACCTTGAAAATCTAGACCACCGTCAAGAGAATCTAGAACTCCACCCTGTAAGTTCTGTACCAAACATACGTACAGGTACGTCTGCGCTATCCTTGATCTGAACAAAAACACCAGAGGTGCAAAA
>JAGDQP010013435.1:34020-47836 GCA_022664845.1 Lepisma saccharinum
CATGAAAATCAACCCTCAATGGAAGATAAAAGAAATAGTAAAATATTAGTTACTCGGAGGATACCTCCATAGGTTAGTGGTTAGAATAAATAGCTACAAATCTGAAAGTTCCAGGTACGAATCCCGCTGCAGACAGGATATTTACGAACAAATGAACATATAATGAAAGCAATTTCACAAATCCTAAGGGCTCACTTTCAAGCCCGCTTGCGTTGCTTGCGATTTGGGTGAATAGCGAATTGAGACGTGTTACAACACGTAATAAAACTACATCACGAAACACCAAGTATTTCAATTGACTACTCATCCTGATCGCAAGCTAAGCAACCAACGCAAGCGGGCTTGAAAATAAGCCCTAACTGATCAGCAACTCTCAGTAACCATCAATGCTCTATTTGGGGTGACGTCAGGGCCTAAAATTGAGTGGAGTACTCCACACTTTGTGGAACTGTAGGAAAGGAGTGTGGAACTATAATTCTTAAAGTGTGGAGTGGTATTAATGTGAGTACCTTACTTTTCTCGGATTATGCATTTAAACGCGTTTAGTGTGTCAAACTAAGTCTTACTGATTCAATACATTAAATTATGCAATGGATTACTCAATTCCATATAACTGCCAGTATATGATATAAAGCCAGAGTTAATACGTATAGGTGTCTCCTAGATGGCAGGGAAAACCATTGCCAATTTTGAGGTGAAGGAACTTTTTAACTATATTTAGTTTTCAAACGTTTTCGGTTGCATTCATATAGTTTTAAAATATGCAACTAACTGCACGTTTATCTGTTGTTTCAATAGGACATTACACTTTTCCGATATAATGAAATGTGTTGTTTCGTAGATAAAAATTACACGATACTGTGAATCCGTTATAGAAATATGTACTACCAGAGATAACATACATCAATAACCGCCAAAAATTAGCCGAAGCACCGTAGACTCTCAACAACCAATCATAACCCAGGAAATATTATCCGTTCGTAAGTTTCATGGGGAAAAAATCTCGCTAGCTGGCCCGGGTTAATTCTTTTGTCTATAGATCAGTGTTCGCTGTTTGGTGACGATGCATTGTTGTCTTTGGTAAAGTAATTTCATTACTTTAGAAACAATAACGAAAATGGAACAGAGGAAGGAAATAAGGAAGCAAAAGGTAAGCCAATGTTCCTTTAGTTCGTCTTTACGCCTGCAGACACGACACCTGACACATGGTTCTCATCTAGTTGATTTAGCGGCACTTTGTGCCTACAAGCAGCATAGGGTATTCAATTTTCCATGTTGCTGGGCGTTGGACATTAGGTCTATTTATTTTTATACGGAACATTGGAATTCAAAACCTCAGTAAAATTATACAGAGATCCCTCCAGGAAGTTCTTCCACTAGACTAAATATTACCCGGTTTTGAGAAATCGCGCTCACAGTCAGCAGTATGAACAGGTACAGTAGGCAGTAGCCTATAATGGCTGTTCCATTGAAGTTGGTAGGAAGTCAATGGAACAGCCCTGGTATAACGGTGTATTTGCCTCGGCAGAAAACAGACTGAGACAGCGTGATGATCACGGAAAAATGACGGTGAAATTCTTATGTAAGAAAAAGTGACTTTTTTCTTCCAGTGTGACTATTTTTCTTACCGGTTTGTTTCCTGTATTTTATGGTTTAATACAATACAATTAAATATGTATTCTAATGTGCCTTTAATTTTGTTTGCTCTGAATGCCAAAATTTTCCTACATAATAATAATAATAATAATAATAATAATAATAATAATAATAATTTTTTGGTCACAGGTAAACATGATGTACTGGACAGAACACTGATTATATGTCAAAACAAATGCTGACTAAACTAGTTTTTCTATACTATATAAAATTTTTACCAGTGTGGAGCTGTGATTTTGTTGAATTTTAGGCCCTGGGTGACGTAGAGGCAGATTTACCACAAACGATATATTTCTCATGGGGTAACATTGATTTCAACCTCTGTTTAACTATTATTCAATGTCAAATGAGCAGTTGAGCAGCTGTGCACGTTAAGAAAAACGTTTAAAAACATTCCGAATGCTTGTTTTTTTTTTTATTTTGCACTTCTTGACGAAGACTATGTTTCTTATAAGCGTTGATTTCAACCTCTTTTTCAACTATTATGTAAAGTCCAATAAACAATTGAACACCTAGATACAAATAGAGCGTTAAAAATAACGTTTCGGTAATAACGTTTTTTCAACGTATTTGTGCTACTGGGGTTGTGAGTGGAAGCAACTTTTAACTGTGACCTCGATATCTTTTTACTTGTATCTAGAGTACATAAACTTCTTTATGAACACATTAGTGTGAAAAACTGCTGAGGAAATATACAAAAACAAGTGTTTATACAATTATAGGAACTTGATAATTATGCAAGAAATGGTGAAAAGTTGACAAAAAGCTGCTTTTAAAGTACGGAAAGATACTTTTCAAAGTAATCTACGCACACCAGTTCTTGCCTTACTTCCTCCATTAATTAGTAAAATTCTGTAGCAAACCAATTAAAAAAAGATTACGTCAGTAAATCTCTCTTGACAATTTCTCCTCTACGTGAAAACTACTTGATATAAGCGAAATAAATTGAAACGTTTATTTGAACACATCTTTTCAAGTTTTCTTTCTTTATACAGAACGAAAACAACTCTTCAGATCAGGGGGTAATTGAAAAGAAATTGAAGGACTGTACCAGCGGAAAAAAAATGTTAGGGAACATCTATTGGTTAAGTGGCAAGGATTGTAGCAGACAACATTCAGTAATTGACTTAAACCTCTCCACAACACAATGATGTTAAGGTAACACGGGAAATCGTTCTGTAATTCCTCTGCTCGATGGGAAATCACTTGCTATTTCCAACACACGGAACTCGAGAGAAATCAACCCTTTCTCTGTCTACATTATAACAGTTCTTCTCGTTTTTCTTCTCAGAATTCAATATTTCTTTTTAGAAGACCAATTGAATGACTCAGAAGCGGAATGAAAGGATCAGTGTGTAGTAGTAGTAAGTGCCTCGAAAGATTGAAATGTCTGTCGTGCAAGAAAAGTGTGTAAAGAATTTTTTAGGGAATTCATCAGTCCCCAAGCAATTTACGAAGGAAGAGGATACTCTTTTTTTTTTTTTGAATTCATTCGATTTTCCACTCGCTTTAAACAAATAAAAGAAATACAGAGAAATAAAGCTAGCAATTCATTCTTCATGTTGAGAGAGAAGTAGCTAACGTAGATGTCTCTGGAATCGTCGGTCAAACCATTTAGTGAACACTGAGCGAAAAGTAATTTTCTAAGGCCAGCTTTTCATGTACGCACTAGAGCATGCTTTGTTTGCTATTTCTATGAGTATCCAATAGAAACTCGTGTTACTAGTAGAACACGTATATATACTTAAACACGTATTTCAATTGGCTATTCAGCCAAAGAACAAGTAAAGCACGCAACGAGCGTCTGTAGCGAACAACCGGCCTTAGTTGTAACTCAGTTTGTTACGTTTGCTGTCGTTGTCGTTGTGCGGTCCGTTTTTAATTAGTCTTAATTCTTGTAAATACTGTGAATATTATTCACAGGGTGTGCTGTTGTATACGCAGTTCAGTACTTGCATATCTCGAGAACTAAGACTTAGGTGTAAATCGAGAAGCGGGTCACACAGTGTCAATAAGCAAATGAAGCTGAATTAGAAATAAAATTTTAGTCCATACTGAATTTAACCACCAGTGGGCAAGCAAGGATAAACGTTTCATACGAGTTCCAGCTGGCATTCTCCTCTAGCTCTTTACCTTTCAAACATACTTTAAGTTGCATTGTTAAATACACAATCCTCCGTGGATCATGCCTTAACTAAGGCTAGCTTTTCATGTAATCGTGCGTTGCTTGCGATTTTGTTGAGTAGCCAATTGAAACACGTGTTTAAGAACTTATACTACATGTAAGACGAGTTTCTATTGTCTACTCATAGAAATTGCAAACAAAGTACGCGGCGAGCGCCCGCAAGGAAAGCCGGCTTTATTTCCTGCTTTATATCTCCACTACACAATACTTAACTTTTGTCCCGGTACTTAGTTCACTTCTCTATTCAGGTTCACATTTTAAAAGTTGAGAATTTTGCGTGATCAATTCTTTGTAGAAAATACATTTCCACTCCATATTATATAATATAGCTTACATACAAAATACGTAATCACTCGTTATCGCTACTGCTCCATTGTCTACAAAAGCAAGTTTTTTTTTCCCGAGTGTCACTTGTTTTCATCACCCTTATTTCTCTTTTAAACTTTATATACTCATATCAGAAAATTTTGGGGGGATGTGAAGGACAATACTGTATCTAGTATTTTCATTTTGTGAGTACATTGCAGTAGCCGAGGCACGCTGGAGCTACGCCCCTGATTGAGAGAAAGATTTTTAGTATTGTGGAAGGTTAAAAATATTATGTGATTTTGATCCAGAATAGTATCGTCAGTGTGGCTGCAAGGTTGTGTAGTTGCATCGTAAAGGGAATCTTCCAAATGACGTAAGCTTCCCTGTCATCTCTGTTTGATGCTTTAAAAACTCGTACACTTTAACCAACAAAGACTGAACTTGTTTGTTTTCAGCGTGGGACAAACTTTTACAGGAAATTGATTACATCGAGATCAAAGAAACAGAGATAGTTTTAGCCGTCGCTGCCAATTCCAAACCAAACGGATTTCATTTAAAGCACTTGATGGCGAAAGATGGTCAGCCTACAACAGAGTTGAAAGAATTCAAAAAGGAGTAGAAAAAGATTCTTGTTGACTAAACAGAAAGCACAAGACGGGATAAACATGACCAAAATAGAAACAAGGAATGACATAGTGGTAGAGATAATGAAAAGGAATTACTACTTCCAGCTTCTGCTGAGCTGAAATGGTGACATTACTATCAAGAGATGATCAACCTACAGAGGAAACGGAATGCTCTTGACGTCAGAAACTGCTAGCGACCAAGTAGCCTTGAAATAACATTCCATTTTGTCTCTGTTCTCAGTTAGATACAAGAAGATATGCTGTTTTATCTTTTATTTAACATTGACTGTATAAATATTTCATTTTGTTGCAATCAGTAACCTTCATTTTCTAATTTTAGAAACCTTTTTGTGTTGGATGATTAAAATAATAAAAATATACATTTGAATAAAATGAACCGAACCACATTTGAAAATATCGGAAGATTCAGTCAGCTTCGAAGCAGAGTTTTATTTATTGACTGATTTATTTATTTTAAGAAGTTATCATCCTTTTATTTATGAAAATATTTACAAAATACAAACTATTAATCAGTATATTTGATTTAATATGAATGTTTGGCATAAGTTAAAATGCAATGAGGTTAATATTCAAAGCAGATGAAATATGATTTTGAATTAAGGAATGTTTAATATTACAGATTAGGAGAAGAATATGAACATGTGTACCCTATCTATACATGAACAGCTGATAAATATATTTTTTTCTTTCGTTAATAGGAAGAATGGAATTCCCGAAAATTTTCTGATTTCCGGTGGATCGAAATAAGAATGAATTGTACGACTTTTCAGCAAGTAACAACAATTCATTTGTGGCAAGTCGATATCTCAAACAGATTCCCTTTAGTGAACGATTTTACTATTTTAAAAACCAAAAATGATTCTGTAACAAATAGAAGTATGAATTACATACATACATACCTCGGTTGCATGGCAGTGATTACGTACGCCATCTTGACTCATACAGAATCTTATTTATGCTTCTTTAGCCCTGCCTTTACTTCAGAGAATTTTTGGTAATATCCTACTTTCTTTGAAGATTCCCTTGCGCACGAATAGCACAATTTTGGAATATGTTTTTTTCTATTTATTTAGCAAATTTAAAGTTTGGTTTAAAATCCAGCGTTTGGTTTGCACGCTTGCTAAATGTGCGCATGCTACTTGGTTTCTGGCTGAGGTCCTTACAAAACAATGGTTTGGAACATACTATTCCTGTTGCGAGAAGCTTCCAAGCTCGTTCAGGATGTTATTGGCAATTTAATTCAATTGTTAGGCACTTACATGTCATGCAACTTAAAAAAAAAACAGTAAAGAACGTCATTCAGTCAGGGTGTCCATAGTATCTGGTAGCAGGAATGGCTGGTTTAAAACCACCATGATTGATTAAAAAAAAACAATTGGTTTAAACCAAAAAATTCTAAATATTCTTTTATTCTAATAATGTTTAGTATTGATAAAATACACCGAAACTCCGTACAAGATTTTTTTCTTATAAAAAAACAACAACACAGGAAACGAATTTATTGAAATCAAAAGTATTTTCTGTATGTATATGTATGGATGGTTCAGAGCCAGATTGAACTCAAATAATTCGTACTATCTTTACTCACTTGTTTTATTGATATGCAAATTAAGTCGCTGTATTTCTGACTCAGTGAACTAGCTTGGACTAAATTAGATCTGTACTCTGTAGTCTTTTGAAAATGTCCATTTATTTTAATAATGTGTATAACTCTGTACAGTGATTTCACTTGTGCAGTTGTGTATCATTTTGTTCTTCTGAAGTGACTCTTAATCATTATATTCACAGTACAATGTATTTCTATCAGGTGTCCTCCGTGGATGAATCGGTAGACTCATCGCATTTGTAATCAAGGGGTCCCGGTTTCGGGTCCAGGTGGATGGTAATTTCTCTCAGTTGGAAACCGAGTAGTGGTTCGGATTCAACTTTAAGCTGTAGGTCCTGTTCTTCATAACCCCGCTGCTGCATCAGGACATTAAGGAGAAACAAATTTATTTCTATGTATATGTAATATAAATAAATAAAGCAAACTATTTAAACCAAAAAACCTGGTTTAAACAAAAAAAACTTTTTTTTTTTAAAAAAAAAACATGTTTCTTCCAACCCTGTTCAGTGCTGATCCAAGGTCCGCGAATTGTAACCACATATTCATGGATATTATGATACTTTTAATTCAATAAAGATCCTTTTTCCACTCCCCACCCTTTTCTACTTTCCCCCATACTATACCAGGTGTGTATCTGTGCGCCTTCTTTCCTTCGGAAACTTGTGTCCTGATTTCTATTTGCAGCTAAAAGCACTGCAAATAACAATTATTATTTAAAAATAAACATGTTTTATATGCACCGAGTCATAAGCATTGCCATATACTCTAATCGTGCAGAAAAACAGCAAATGAATGAGGTGTGAGTGCTATTAACACCCCCAAAAGTTTAGCAGTAAACAACCCAATTGTGTTGGAGATTCTATTCCGAATGTTGTTAAATTTAAAATACAACTTTAAAATGACATCAAGCTGGTCCAGAAGCAAACGTGTCACCATTTTAGTTTGATTAGTGGTTCTGACAATAGTAAAACTAGCACTTAAAAAAAAAAATACACTACAGACTACACGTTCCCATCTTCATTCTGCTGAACTTTCAAAACGTCTCTTCAGATAATCTGTGTGTATGTGCATGTGGATGTATATGCATTTTTGGTCCCTCTGTATCACAAAATATCGGAACTGTATCTGTGAAAGGATCTCGCGTAATGCTCAGGAAACAGCTCCTTTCTCCTTTAGGCCATGTGTCTTCTCTTCTGTACTCTGCATTTATCTGTTGAACATATAAATGCATATGAGTGTTTATCTATGTGTGTATATGTGTCGGTGTACTGTAAAGTACCTTTGAAAGGCTTTCAATTTCTCTCTCTCTCTCTCTCTCTCTCTCTCTCTCTCTCCCATATTGGAGGATTCGAAGGAAAGTTTCATGTTCAGCAAATATTGGTCGATTGAAAGACCACCATTATAAAAGGAGCCAGCAGAAAATGCTCTAATACTGTTAAACAGGCAGATCAAAGAACCACTTTCCTATGTGATCAATGAAAAGAAAGAAACTCTAAATTTTCCGTTTCTACATTGAAAGAAAAAAGAACGGGATAGCAAAACCAGAGATTCCAAAGAACTCTATTTCAAAAACCATCCTGCAAAATTCTTTCTCTCTCTAAGTGTAAACTCCGAAGAAAGCATGTGTATGAGTGGAAAGTCCATTTCCAATGTTTAAGTTTCGTTAAACTAAACCTTTCACTGTTATAAAGGCGTTTTCAATTGTTGCTTGGTGCTTTCTTCATACAAATTACAACAGACAAAAGAAATTGCCATGTGCATTGAAGCAAGAGTTTCATTGTTTTAGAAACTGAACAGCACTTTGCGCATAAACTGTTCCAACTAGGTCTATTCTTGAAACCAACAGTTTACGGACATCTCTACGTTCGATCAAAATCAACGCAACCTCCATTCTTTACCACTCATTTACTGGTCCAAAACAAACTTTTCATCGGCTTGAGTTCAGTTGTTTCTGAATTGCGTGAACTTGCATGGGAACGGGCCTTGTCGTGAACCAGGTTGAGTTCTTTTGGACGTTTGGCCTTGATCTTCTTCTTCTTCTTCTTCTGCAGGCTTTGCAATGTTGTAGTGAAGCAACGTGCATGGATAGTGTTATCCCTCGACTTGAATTCCAGAATTATGCTTGATATCCAGAAAGTATACCTTACGGACTTCTGCTGTTCATTTTGTTTGAGTGGATTCCCCACCACATGCCACGTAACATTCTAACCTCGCTATGCTGTTCATTTCAAATAATTACAAGATCTAGCTACTTTCCAATTAGCAACTGTCTCATATGGTGAGTTGACATTTTCAAACTGGTCTTAGTGTCAAATAAGAAACAGCTACCACGGCCAGTATTTAAAAAGTTCTCTAAAGTTGGTGGCCAACGAGGTAACCTGAAGAATTTTGGGAACTGCTCCATTGTAATCACTTCATGATCCTTGTACTCCTTACCTTTTTCGTATTTGAACCAATCAAACCTAACCTAACCTTAGTTAACGTAGCGTATTGAATCTGAAGTCAAGAATGGATAAAATATGAAATTCCATGAAAAAATGGAGATCACAAGGTCCGTGAAGGGATTATAATGGAGCTCTTCCGAATTTTGTCAAGGTCGTTTATAATTACTGATGACCTCATATTATACATTATGTTTCACTGACGTTGAAGCATAATTACATACTTGTTACATAATAATGCCCCATCAGATTGCGGAAAGAACACGGCGATGGGTTCCAGTGAAAGACCAATGAACGGTGGCGACAACGACCAATTTTATTGCGCGCTCACAGAGTTGCGGCGTCGGCGTCTAAACAAGCTGCAGTACGTACGACGGTGTGTCGAAACTGAGTAGAAAATAATGCACTCGCGGCACCAAGATGAAATACAGCACATTGGTGAAAGGCAGCACTGTCTTTTACCGGTAAAATCGAAAATTTAAAGCAAGGAACTGGTGGCCCGAGGAAGCGAAATCTAATAATTGGTGGTCGTGGACTCGCGGTGCGCCACTTTTACACTTCCTGGCCTCGGCCCCTCAAACGGCTTTAAATGAACACAGCATGTGCAGCTATAATGTTATCTACCAAAACCAATAGTGGCTGTAGAAGTTTCCAATTCACTGATCGATTGATAGATGTAAAGGAAAATCGAATATAAATATCGAATGACTTTTTTTACTTACTGATATCAGTTGGTGTCATAGTAGTAGTAAATGTCAATGTTAGTCTTATAAATTTGAAATGAAATGTATTTGTTACCTTTAGGCATCTATGACTCATGCCGGTTATGTATCAACGCGTTGGTTACGTTTATCCATGTCACAACAGAAAAGTATGTGATTGCTTTCGTGTGGCAATATTTATACATGGGACTTGGCAACTTTGTTTACCACCCATACACTTCATTTTTATCTCTTTTTTTTATCCGTTTTGGCAACTTTGTTTCACACGATTTTACGATTCTCTTTTGTTATTTATGGTAGTTAAGTTCAACAGCGTATTAGTTACTAGAAGACGTTGCTTTTGATATCATGTATTTTACTTGTAACGTTTTGCCTTCACTATAAATTGAACGATGGAAATGTAATTTGGAAAGGATACTAAATTAACTTTCAACTTAGAGTAAAGGTGTTTCTGAATTACAGCTGATAAAATATATTCAGATTTATAAAAGGAAATTACGTTTGTTGTATATTTATTACTGTGGTTATACTTTAGTATCCTATTGGCAAATAGCATCGATTTCATTGGCAATAGTTAAAAACTACATATTTATGTCATCAAGAATTTAAACTTTACTTATTCAGTAAGCGCCAGAACACAGCAATAAGGTACTGAACAGTTACGTAAAGTAATGTAATCTAACTTCCATGCAATGTCTAGGTAGCAATATTGTCTACTGAAATAAGATAATTGGCCTGAACCAAAGTAGTATAACAGAATTCAAAATTTAAAAATATATTGTCTAACATACCCATATCTCTTGAAGATGTCATCAGAACTCGCTTAGTAATAATACTCGTATTCTACCTTCTACCCATCAGTAATATTATCGGCTAGGGCTTATAACATTACTGCTGGAACAACACGAAGCAAACACTTCTTATCCACATTTCCGACATAAACACTTTCGCAACATTTTATAAAAATGTGCGTTCTGATATCACACTTGTTTCCTCGAAAACACTTTTTTCATCAATAGACCTATATGTAGAATCATTATTGTGGTTTTATTGTTGTGTGTCATCCAAACAAAATTCACTTCATTTACAACCATAGAGTAAACATCAATGGTCGAATAAATATCATTCCACTTACAATTTGTTTCCAAAGACATTCAAACGCAAGACACTCATCCAAAGACATTCAAATCCATTCATACATTTAAATTCTCATCAGACTTGGTTACCACGCTTTTTATACAATATAAAATCCAGGTGCTTTTCAGCGCATTTCCAGGTCTATTTAAGATGTCTCCATATATATGCCAAGAACGTATCTAAACACAATGATTCTGCCAAATCCTCCCCCCTGTGGGGAGCGAAACCCCCAAATTCTGGAGAGCACCCCAACTTTAAAATGTTTACCGTAAAAAAATCGATAGACACCGTTCCAAACTCCACTTACACGGTTACAAGCTTCCAATTATGAATTTTATTTTCCCCCAAAATGAAAATCCTGGCGGAATCCCTGCCTAAACATATAATTGGAAATGCTTAATTAAACTTAGTAATTATGATAACTATGAAAAACAAATAAAAATATTTTTTAAAACAGTTATTTTCCCACTCCACTCATTGCGAGCCGATCCACCCACAATTCCTTTTATGTAGTTTTCACAGAAAGAAACCACATTATATATATATATATAACAAAATGTAGAGCTAAAATCACATAATACGTTTTGGAACAAACAGTAGAAATAGATTGGAAGCGCCCAAACACGAGCTGCTATTCGCTACTCAATACTCATGAAAATTGCAAGGAAAGCATGTGACGAGCGCCTGTATGAAAAGCCAGCCGGTCTTATTTGACTACAAAACGTTTCGTTTAAGATACAGCTACTTTTTGTGTAGAAGTGATTATTTCTTCTGTCGGAGACTCGAGATCTGTTGGAAGTCAAATAGAATAACGTACCGTACAACAGATCACTTCTACTGAAACCGAAATGTTTCTTAAAACGAAACATTCTGTACAAACTGAAATACGAACAGATTATCTCTTAACTTCTTTTTCTTTTTTTTTCTTTTCCTTTTGGGAAAGTGGGGGAAAAAGTAGACGAAACATAAAACAAACTAATCTTCTCTTTCTTGACCATCAGTGATGGGTTTTCAATGAAGGCCAACATTCAAAGAATCACACTAAAAAGGAACCTCAAGTTACACGAGTTTCTTTCCCGCAAATTCGCTGTAGGTCTCTCTATCTCTTAAGCAGAAACCAGTGTTAATGGATTCTCGACAAGTTATCATCTAGTGCCTTTCCTTCCCGGATGTTCTAAAATATTTCCTTTTAGTTTGAATATTGCAGTTTGAGACAACATTTTAACAACCTCATTTACGGTGGCTTTTCCTCCTCATTAATCTTGTATTAAGCCAGTCAATTTACCCTCCTCCCTCCTGAAAACATTAGAAGGTAGGTTAAACTTTGAAAGATACTTAGATAATCTAAGACGTTAATTATAATTTTTTGCCTTGAATAACTGCTAGTTACCAGCCCATTTACGCGCTATTAGAAAGTTTCTAGGTCAGGATATTTGAATCAGGAAGAGTTAATGTGGATACCAGTTCAGTGGTGGAGCATGGTAAATATGCAAGATAAACTTTAAAATCTATGGTTTTGTTCGCATTCCTGTCGACAGCTAAATAGTGTAAGAACATTTAATAATTAATTTCTTCAGTGGATCTGTTATTCATTTCCCTATTTTCAGGGACCAAAATGTTTTACTTACAAGGGACACCCGCGAACTCGGACATGAGAAACCGGATGAAAGTTTCTACAGGATCTAATTGCAGGTCGCTGAATCCAGTGGTGATAGTCGTTTGCATGCAAAATCACGCAGTCAAGCAGTAACGGCGCCAGCTCACGGATGATAGGCCAATGTGCTAGCGAAGAGCTGAGAAGAAACGGGCAAATTGAAATGCTGAATGTAGTAAATATGATTAACGATTGAGTCCACAATATGTAGAAGCACATGTGAATGCCGTATGTGAATCACAGTGTTGCCAATTCAGTGAAAAGATTGTGTGAAAATAGGAATGGAAGAAAGT
The DNA here is from genome assembly GCA_022664845.1 of Lepisma saccharinum. Lineage (NCBI taxonomy): Eukaryota > Metazoa > Arthropoda > Insecta > Zygentoma > Lepismatidae > Lepisma > Lepisma saccharinum. Next base: position 46,671 of record JAGDQP010013435.1, read on the forward strand.
GTCAAAAGGTGAATTCACACGATCGTCGTTTCATTATCAAGCTGCACTCTGTGATCTACAATCAACTTTCCGCACGGATCTACAAGCCTACGTGTATGTTGCAGTATGCTTGGCAAAAGGCCGGTACGACATCGGTTCAGTCATATTGTCATTTGATAATGTCATTAGTGTCGCATTTGACATAGGATTGTTACCATGCACAGGTGATGCTGACTGTGAGTCCGTAACGATGGTCAAATGTGCATACTGTACACTGTATCTGTGCTTTGACAACTTCCTTGCTAACCCACTACTGCACTTTGAGAATTAACTGGGTCGTGCACACTTTCCGGTCAGTGTAGCAGCCTAATGTATTTTCAAGTTCTTCCGTATTGTATCATTTTACTGGTATCAATGTCACCTCGCCGGTTCTATGTTTGTTTTGGTCCTGATAATAATGATTTCTTGTCTCGGTACTGCTCTGTTACTCTTCATGTCCGTACACAACGATGACACCTCTCACCAGACGCAGCATATTACATGGCAATGTATAACACTCTTTCGTTCTGTGCGCGCTGATTCACTCCCGCTTATCTTGTCTTATTGCAGATCTTTGTTTTTGCTTCTAACGTACGTTTATTACCTCTTTTATCCTTTATGCAGTTAGCAACACTGTTTTATAACATGACAAAACCTCATTCCCGACTACTGTGTCGGGTTCTTTATGTATTTCACTACTTCGCATTCTTTTGACATTTTCTTTCATTCCCATTTTCACACATTCTTTTCAGTGAGTTGGCAACACTGTGATTCACATACGGCATTCACATGTGCTTCTGCATATTGTAGACTCAATCGTTAAACATATTTACTACATTCAGCATTTCAATTTTCCCGTTTCTTCTCAGCTCTTCTCTAGCACATTAGCCTATCATCCATGAGCTGGCGCCGTTACTGCTTGACTGCGTGATTTTGCATGGAAACGACTATCACCACTGGATTCAGCGACCTGCAATTAGATCCTGTAGAAACTTTCATCCGGTTTCTCCTGTCCGAGTTCGCGGGTGTCCCTTATTAGAATAATATATATATATATATATATATATATATATATATATATATATATATATATATAAACTTCTTTCTAAAGACATTCTTTTCTTAATCAATTCGTACTAAAAAGTAAA
>JAGDQP010013436.1:608-36283 GCA_022664845.1 Lepisma saccharinum
GAAATTCTCTTTGAGAAAATTGCTGCTACAGTTAAGATAAACAGGACGCATACTTAAAACACCGCAAATATTTAAATATACAATAGTTATAGTGTTTCCTTTCACGCACACTTCTGTCAAAATTCAACAAAATCTTCCTCATTTGGTAACAAATAACGTCGAGAAGTTTACGAAACCCTGGAACATTCCCTCACCGTGAATAATGGTGATCAAATATAACACCCCATCCCATCTCTATATATTCCGTCATATTCCTTCAGTGTGCACAAACCGGGAGAGCTAAAGCAAAATGATGCAGCCTGAATCTTTTTTCTTACTCTTTTTTTTTTAACTCCACCTTCAAATCAACCTTGGCTTGGAAGAGCTCAGGAAGGGATGAGGATGGGGAGAAAGAGGAGTTGGTGCGTGGAAACTGTCGACAGATGAATACTGTTGTTAAGTCAACAAACGTCCCGCTTGAGGGGAAATTTCTGCCTTTCGAGGGAATTTCTGCCTCGAAATACTTACTCCTAGTATGTTTGTAGTATATAGGGTTATTCAGAATTATTGTTGAAGTTTTTACACAACACATTTATGATAGGAGTATGTAGTTGCACTGATAGATAAAAAAATCTCATTTTTTCTTTTGGATATGCGGTGTGCAGTAGTTTTACATTTCCCCACTTGGAGTGCAATTTACTAAGATGGCGAAGAACGGCTGAGAGAAGGCATTTTGTGTGCTTATATATTTTATAAATGTCGGTCAGTTAAAATTCAGGAGCTTATTTTCAAAAGGGTACATGTCCAGTGGGTCAAAATTTTCAGTACGCGTAAAGAAATGTGTTTCTCTGGGAGGCCAAACACTATAATAGTGCGTTATCTAGTGTTGACAGTAGACAGTGTCGCTTGTTACAACATTAGATAATTGGCAGAATTATAGTTTTCGGTCTCCCAGATAAATACATTTCTTTACGCGTACCGAAATAAATTTACTCCACTGGACATATGTCCTTTTGTAAATAAGGTCCCTATATATTGTCCAGCGTCAATTCGGCACTAAATTTCGGAAACAATAATTTCCATTCAAAAGTGTTATGTAGAGTTTGAAAAAAAACAGGATGTGTACAGTAACAAGAGAGCAAGTGAAGCATGCTAGTCAGGCGAATCCGATTACCGTATTGATATTTGTAGAGGCAAAAATGATGCACTTATAGATTATATATAAGATATGTCAGAAAGACTTGAAGTCCTGTTCTATTAAATAAAGGAATACATATCCTCCTATCTAAGGTGTATTGTGTATGACAAGTTGTCAAAACCTCAAGAATAATTTCATTTATATATATATATATATATATATATATATATATATATATATATATATAGTGTGTGTGTGTGTGTGTAGTGGTGGCTTAATGCATCACTGTTGTGCTAACGAAAGGAATATTGACACAGCATTGATGGATTGATTGTCCTCCGAAGTGCACCGTTACAGACTGTACTGTGTATTCATGCATGTATATATATATATCTATCTGGCTTCTTTTAAAGAGCAAATATCAAAATTCCAATATTTAGTAGCACGCCTATAATTTTTTTATAATACTACTATCATAAATATATTCACATGCACATATGTAGATAAAATACATTATAATCACATATTCGCAGTCAGTCAGATATGGTTGACAAGAAAATTAGCATACTGGGAGTTGAACTCCACGAAAATCTGATTTTTGTTAGATCCAGTAGCAACGAGAAGTACTAACTTCAAAATTAATGTCAAACACAACAGTTCAACCAAAAGTTTAAACTGTTTTCAGAAGGGCACTTGTAAACTTTCACTTTTGTTTAAAAAAAAAAAAAATCCAAAACGATTCTGAGTTAAATGTATGTGTCTTTAAGGGAAACATACATACATAATTTTCTGAGAAATCATGAACTTGTCACTGCTCTCGTTTACCTGGTAAAAGGGAAAGTGACAAAGTCAGAAAAAACAGTTTTCAAACTTGTCATAAAACTAAAATGTTCAGAGAGGTGAAAATACGAAAAAAAAAAAAAACGAATTTTACTCTCGGAAACAAATTCCACAAAACAACTTGTGGAAAAACGTAGAAGCAACCACTTCATCACAAAACTTCTCCGAATTCGTAAACGTCACTCGAATGGACAAACATGTGTTTTTATTAAAGTCAAAACACTTATTGACATTGCAGTAATCTGCAAGATCAATACTCTGTCCCCGAAAACTAATAGTTGTGGTATTAGACGTCAGAAGGCACTCAGGTGTGTCGGCCATATTGATTGAAGTTTATCAGCATTTTCAGGCAAATATTAGCATGGTATTAAGGTAATATGAAGACTTTGGTCATCACATCTTCTTTCCTTGCTACCCGGATGAGTGCTTGTCGTGAGACGACATCTCTAAGACACGTAAGTTAGACTCTCTCTCATAAATGTATGCTACGTAAATTAATGAATGAATATCTTTCTAGTGGTCAAGTAAAAAAAATGCATTTTGTCCTCGTTTCCGTATAATAGCGACTGAATTTGGATTTATTTATGACTTTTAAGTACGTCAGGCTTAGTCTCCCACATATCTTATTACGTGTTACGTATAGCGATAGATTCATCTAGTTACTCAAATCAAACTTTAGTGAAAAGGCTGTTTAACTTTACTTGTGTTATTTAAACGGTTAGTAGAAATTGTAAAGTTAGAGTCATCAAGCCTATAGTGAAGTCTGAATATTTAGGAATTATCAGTGATAGTTCGATATGTAACAGCGAAAACAAAATTTTTGGTTTAGGCTCTCATATTTAGTAACTAGGGAAAAATATTTCAGTTATTCTGAGTAAACTAGTTTTCTTTGTCTAATGTAATGGTGGATCTAGAGCCCCCACCTCACCCCCTCAAGGAAAATATAATTAAATTTAATAGCAGTATTTCAAAAATAAATTTCAGAAAAGGCTTTGATTTGTTTCGGAACAAATCTGACTTATCTACAAATATCAATTTTTTGAGGATATTGGCGTCACTTTCCATGATAATACTTAGAAATATAAGGAGAGATGTGATAAATTTATTACGTCTTAAAAAGAAATCACTTAGCAGGAAAATATCTAAAATGTACCAGCAAAAATCTTGGACCCTCCACTGGTGTAATATTAGTTAAATAAAATTGCTGCAGAGAACACTGTTTAATTAAAAAGAAAGAAAAACTCGGATTAAGGAGCAGTGACTTTAATCTGATTGAGGTTCGTAGAACGAAATTAAAACAGCTTAAAGAATATTTTTTTTTGTATTTGCTCAAACTATTTTAGCTATTAGAAAGCTGTGGAATTACTTGTTTCTTGCACTAAAATCATCAATTAATCTATTCTTGTATTGATTATAAATTATATTTTCACATCAACGTTTTCATTGAGCACTGGAAGAATATTTTTATCGACACATCCTTCATTTTGCGTATATACCCCGTCCCCTCGACTAAACTAGATGGAACAAACAGTAAACCAATAGAAGTAAGGTTAGTACCATAAAACTGAGCTAGAATAGGATCAAAATAATGAAAAGGAAAAACGTGTTTGCGTCAGATGTTGTATTTGAAGAAGATAAAGGTGAGAGGAAAGAGGAGCAGGAAAGGTATGATTAATAATTGTCATGTAAACGAAAATATTGAATTGTTCCTCATTGTACGCAATGATTACGTTAAAATCCATTTTCGATTAACGTTGACAGAAACGGTGTTAGCAATGGCCATGTCCCTTTGTGTAGCTCCACTCAAATAGACTATAGTTTCCTTCCTCTCTTTGGCAGAACACATACAAGAGAACACACACACACACACACAGACGCACAAATGTACACAAATACTCACGTACATAATGTCATCCAACATGACTAATGCATTTGTAATCGATTTGCACACGCGAGGGCAATCTTCATATGGCCGTTACGTTACCCAATATAGTGTTCATTTCGACACACACAGTTGCAAATATACACAGGGATATAAACACATACACTTCACACACACACACAGGGAGAGAAATACATGGATTCCCAGTAACACACTCAAGGCAGCTTATAGCCAAATGCAATAGTAACTCCCCAATCGTTTTCTATCAAGAACCATTTGGTCGTACTTATAACGTTATATCTTGTTAAAAATGAAATTGGCTTTGAAAATTTATGGGTATTTTCACTTGAAAAATTAATTATCTCCATTCAGTCAATATGAAAGTAAATTGACGAAATCAGACAATACATTGTACACATCCTCGGATGGCACAAACAGATACATCAACTTTAGGCCAAATTGACTTTGGGTTCGTATAACTGTAATGAATTTCAACTACTGTAGTTAGACTAATATTGTAGCTTTTAAATAAAGCGCCTTTTACAAACTTAAGCTATTTTTTTCTAGACATTTCGATTTTAATTCTCTTTTCTGTAAAGTAAAAAAAAAAAAGGTTGAGCAAGTATGTGACTGCATGTACCATGTAACGACAAAACTTATTAATTACCGATCAACGTTGTTGTTTAATAACAGGCGCCAGGTACGAGGCCTGTGCTGTATATTTATTACTTTCACAATGAATGGTAGTGGATTTATAAATATAGGGTTATATCGTGTTTTAAGTCGCACGAGAATTGTAGTTTCAGGTAAACCAACAAGCCTTACTTAAGCACTCAACCATGACCTTTAAGTAGGGGTATATGCCAAGTATCAATTCTCCTCCCCTTTCCGGGAATTCTGTAAGTTTGCCAGCAGTCTGTTATTAGTTCAAATTAAAACATTTTTCACATTCTTTCGATATACAGCCAAAACAGCACAACTTATGAGTGGATGGAATAAAGAGATATATATTCTGTCTCCTTTTAATGTAAATGATTAAGTAGATTGGTCCAACGGTGTGGATTTGTATACTGGACATAGATACAGCAAAATCAGTACCTGAGTTTTATTGTATACAGGATTACATAAAACTTCTTTCCTTTGTCGTTACATGGATATTTTCCAGGTTTTTCCTTTCGGATTTTCCATCAGCATCTTTCTTCTTTTAATCCCTTGCTTCTCATACATCTTTTTCTTCCTTGTTCATTCCCTCCAGATTTTTCTTTGTCCCTCCCCCGCTTCCATTCGTTCCATAGCGCGGACTATCAATCTTCTCTCCGGCACAGGTTTGATTGACAGTTCACCGATTGCACAGCGAAATGCTTTCATCATAATATGTTTTGTTCACCAACAACTGGCGAATAATATTCTTTTTCCTCTCTCTCTCTTTCTCTCTCTCCCTCTCTCCTTCTCTCTTTCGCCCTCCCACTAGGTTCTTTCTTTCTTTCGTTTTGCAAGGGATTCCTTACTATTATTATTTTGACAGGTAAATGATTGTAACAAGAAATAAAAGCCAGCTAGTTGTGTAACTTCTCCACATTAAAAAAAAGAAGAAGAAAACAAAATAAAACACTGATGGATTATTTGTTTTCAGTCTTTTGTACTTTTTTTTTATATTTCAGTGAATAAAGATTACAGTTTTAAATTTACATTTTTTATTCTTTTAACACTCTTTTTGTTTTGTTGTTAGCTAATATAATTCCCAAATTGCTCTCAAAGTGATAGCATGTCAAAATAATTCGTATAGATGTCACTGGGAAAGTAGAAAATGCTATTATTGATGGAATCCTGATGGGATTAGTTACATTCATCATTTTGTGTTTGTCAATGTTGGAAATAAGTATCGTTTTCAAATTGACAAGGGATTTTTGGAAATTCTTAATCGGAACCTTTGGATTTTCGGAATACATCACAGTACCTATTATACATCACTGGGTTAGGTTAGATTTGATGATGTTAGGACATATTAAATTAAGTTTTGGTGAAGTTTTACTGTTAGTTTTCTTTTCTTGAGAAGTTCTTTTGATTTCAGCAAGTTGGTTTAATACTTAAAAGCTACGAAGAAAATAAGAATTTGCTTCAAAAGTCTTTCATACGTTCAAATGCTGGACCAGAGAGCACATGTAACAATGCGACTTTGATATATAACTATGTAAAAACAGCCACCAAAATGACGATGTCCAGTGATAAAAAATAGACAAATCACAACAGTGATTTCTTTCATAACTGTGACTCACATCACGTTCACTTAAACCCCGGTGGGCGATTTTCAACTAGGAATTTTAGAAATTAACGCTTTTCAACCACTTTTTGACACTGAGCGCGAAAATTGATATATTTTTTAAATGTATTTTATTTTTCTAAATATACTGTATCTAGACCAAAGCCTTATTACAAGTTTAGATAACAACCCACTATAATATAAATAGAATCTTTCTGATAGGACTGGGGATAAACATAGAAATTCAGTCATGATGTGCCACGAACAGGAAACGAATTTGCGATCCTAAACGAATTCTTAGCTTACTAATTACAAACTAATATGTGCTAGCAGTGATTATAACATACAAAGAAAAAAAATGTTAGTGACTACATGTATATTTTTCTACTGACAAAAATACTGTTATTTGTTAAAAAAAAAATCTCAAAATATTTCAAAATAACCATCTATTTTAGAAACTAACATTCTTTTAGAAATTTTCTGTTGGATAAGAATCAAACAAGATAAGCTAAATGCTTTTCCAATACTATCGTAGTAGAAAGTCCATATGTTCTTTACCGAACGCCCGACAGATGTCGTTTTCGTCTTAGCAATGGAAGTTAGCGATTACATCGACGTCTTGCTAAAGTTTGTTTAACGTTTATGGATAAATAGTTAAAGATTAATGCTTCAAAGCTTACTGATTGCTTTAATAAAAGACATTATCCATTATTTGTGTAAATTCAAGTTTACAAGACGGAAGTACGATAAAAGTTAGGCCTAATAAGAAAATTGTACGACATTTGGGCATTGGTGCAGACCAGATCAGAAGACCTGACTGAAGTATTTTTAATAATACATTGTCGGATTTACTTATACCACGCTTTTGAACGACGGGTTTCGTGATAATAAGTCCGATGCTGAAAATATCTTTCGGGCTATCATATAATCCTGAATCGGCGTTGCTACAGCTAGTGGAGGTCCCACTGATGTAGAACAGTCATTGGATTGGGGCATACCAGTTGTTTCAGGATTCTCATCAAGGAGTTATTGACGTGCTTCGGATCCAACGTTAGGACTACCATTTAAGTACACGCTTCTTCGAGACGTGTAGATTCGATTCCACTGGATGGGAACGTGTTGTGAAACCAGACGTCAAGAATATTCATGATAGATGCAATAGCTGTTTGTTCTAAATTTGAAGCGTTGGTGTTAGTTAGTTCAGGAAGGAATGTTTTGCATGCTGAATTAACGGTTCAGTTAGTCGTAGCAAAACTTTCCCGACCTTTGACGCAAGAACTTAGCAAGTAGTTTTAGTAGGAATCCACGTGTTAAGTTAGCGTAGTCAGTCAGAAGTGCGTGACCGAGATTCACCACCAGGTTCTATTTTGTCTGCTAATACATTTGGAATAGCAATCGTCTTCCCCTATAGAATTTGAATATAAACTTTGTGTAGTTGATTTGATAAACTGTTACTTATTTGAAACTTTGTGTTATTTCGCAGCGTGAAAATTAAGTGAGGATGTACAGAGGAAAAACCTATATACATTGAATGGTCTGATCACGTAGCCGTAAATCAAGTTTTAGAATTGCTTCCATTCTGAAGGACATCAGATTAAAACCAAACAGTATCGAATAACTTTGTGAGAAGTGCATAATACGAAGATATCAAATAAATATAATATCGAATTTAGTTACCGATGTATACTAGAAAGCATGCATGAGAATTCACACAAGTGATGAGTGATTTAAAATATTTAAAATATTCACGCATATGGTTAACAGTAGTGACAAAAAAATTTGAATCACATGAGAATTCATACATGAAAATCTCTTCTTTATTCAGTGAGCATGAAACGCTTCATTGCATTTATTTAAGTGTATATTGGATCTGCTAATAAAGAATTTTATCAATAATTCATCCAATAGATTTAGCAAGAAACGCGTGTTTAAATCATCTTAGTACCTGTCCTCAGCACGTTAGTGTTTACACAATTCAAGTAACCAATACGTCTTCTCCTCAATTTTACACGCTAAGTACAAAAGGAACCTTACATGACATATCAACTGGGTGGATCCGGAGGATCCGAGCCCTATTAAATTCTATGTAAAAGTCGTTAATTGTAGCCCTAATTATATATGCACATTTCATACCCACTCAAAAGCCTCTGAATCTCCTTTGAAACAAATTTTCTGGCTTCATTCATGACTTGTTGTAAATGCTAAACCTGATTTAAAGCATACACACATACATAAGAGTAAAAATACAGATTCAATAGTTTGTTTATGAAGTTGCGAGATATAGAAAAAAAAATATACGTGTATAGCAATTTAATAAAGTCCTTAAAATCAACATCACGCGTTGCTCAGCAGAGTAGGAATAGTTTTATTTCTTCATTCACGTGAACCAAGCCAGCTGGCATAACACAGGATTCTGAGTGGGTGTGTTCCCTAATTTGAATGTGTAGTTTCTCTCTCTCTCAGTTCTATACGAAAGCAGAGGAAAAGATGGAAAGTAAAAAAAAAAAAATATAAACGAAAATGGCTACTGCTTTTGTGTAAGAGAAGCAAGCAGGGGGCAGAGTCGAGGTCATGTTATCGTCCCAATGGAATGGTACAAATTTTCGTCACCTCAGGGCGCTTGCATTCGCAGCAGGCTTCATTGTGATGTACTTGTTATGCAGTCCACAGTGTTCCCTGACTGGGAACTAGGGACGAGGTTTATGGAAATTTCTGCCGCGCGACACTTCTTTTTTCCTCGAGAGTGTGAATCTAACCCCCTTCTCCTCTCTTTCTCTCTCTTACACACACACATACATACATACACATACCAAACCCATTTCTGGCCTTAACTCTCTCTTACGTACCCTTGCTTCTCGTCGAAAACCCTCTCCTTCTAGTCTCGTTCTCTGCATGCTTGCTGGGCACTCTCTAATTTGGTTGGGGAGATTCACCTCACTTAACGATTGTGGTTTTCAGGACATTGACAGCGTCAAGGAAACACACTGCTTTCCAAGCAAATTCAGAAGATGAATGTGGAGCGAAAAAAAAAAGTACACTTCCATCCAAGAAAACCGTAATGTAATGTGACGTTATTTGAAAATATATATTCAGCTTATTTCCTCACATTAGCTGATTTATTTCGAATTTGTTAAATTTTATTTATGACCTTTAGGCATCTCAGACTCTGAGCGGGGTAGGATGGGGAGAAGATATTGGAGTGTAGTTGAACAGGCAATAGTTTGTAGCTACCATCCCGGCATTTGTTTTGTATGATTGAAGAAAATCCTAGAGAAACCTCAGTCAGGTCTGATTGATAAGCCAAGGCTATCATTGAACTACGCCACTCGGTTCCATATGTTGTGCTTGCGACTTATATAAGTTCAGTGTTACCAGGTTCTGCAATTGACAAACAGAAAAAAATCACTGGCCATTGTCAGTGAACCTGAGTTGAATCTAAATTTTATGTGAAAATATAGTACAAAAGTTAGCCACACGTTGCATAAAGTATGTTTAGCTTTACAATTACATGTATTATTTAGTAAAAACAATTCTGTTCGTCTGTTCACGAGAGGAAGAAAGCAAATATTTATCACGACTCAGATATCTCTATTCTTCGTAATTATTTCAGATTAAACATCTTTTCTGACCAACCCTAAAATACACCAATGTACAGATTAAATCTCTTCTCATTTGTATCATAGTGCAAGATAAGGATATTTTTGGTTTGTGCTGCCATCTGTTGAAAGAGCTTATCCCAACACGGCAAAAAGTTCGCTCTCTTCTATGCTAACCTTTGGAAAGTATGCAGCAGAAAACTCAGAGAGCAAACACAGTTCTGTGGGCAGGTTCAACACATCACAAGCATGAAGAGGTCCAACTGTTCCCCAAAGGAGAACAAGGGGAAGGAAATTGTTATCCCTTTTTTATCCCCAAACTTTTTGTTTGACTTGAAGTTTTTTTTTATCTCTGAAAGCAGCCCACAATTTTAATTTGACTCTCATGTTAACTCTAGTTAGATATCTGAACGCTCACGGCCTTATAATAGAAAGGTCAAGGGTTCGAATCCTACTATAAATTGTAGTTTCCGTTCTAAGGATATCATCTTCGTCATCAATGTCAAATGACGATCAGTTCGCCTTTCTCAGGGTTCTTCGGGTTACAGGCCTGGCTCCAGACAAGACAACCATCAATTCAGCTATTCAGCTATAGACCACAATGACCGTTATGATAGTCAGCTTCTTCAATATACTCATTTTAATATGTTATTTGACAAAAAGTTAAAATAAACTCAGTGTACTCCTTGCTGTCTTTAAAATTCCAAATGATAATAACTATAATAATGCTACAAGGTCATCAACATATATTAGTGACACTAGGAGAAAGCACACGATGAAAATTTATGTACGAATTTCCACTGCTCATGCTATAAAATTGAGCATAAATTGACACAAAAATTGCTTTCTTTCATCTCTCCTGGAAGTGTCTTATTAATCTTCTTGAAACCTTGAATACATTGTCATTTCACAGATAGCTAACTTGAATGTTAAACTTACTGTATTTATGATTTATTGATAATATTAATCAATTCATTTATTTGCTTGCATGGAAAATAATTAAATAATAAACACAATAAAAAAACTGGAACATATTACCTAAAGTTGTCAAAGTTTATTTTGATGGTATATATTCAAAGACATCCGGGATTATATTTATGGGGGGGGGGGGATATCCCGGCATATGTGCATGTACAATGTTACAGGAATATTCAAGTTTAGCTTTCAAAGTATTAGCACTTAAACTAGAATATTTCTAAAATATTCCGAGTTAAAATAGAATATTCCTAGAATTTGTGGAACTAATGAGGATGATGATTGCGACATTATTTAATAAGAAAATAAGGACCAAAGAGTCGTAGCTCAGTTGGCAGAGTGTTAGCTTTGCATTTGGAAAGATTTTTAGGTTTATCCAAGAGTCTAGCTATCTTAAGTGAGGTTTTCTCACGATTTTTATCAGTCACACCATGTTAATACCGGGATTAAACCTCGAACTAGGCTATCTTCTTTCCCCTTTCCACATACCGGCCTGAGCCAAAGACGCATAAAGCTGTGTTGATTGAAGTACTGCTTCTCTCCACATTTTTTTTTTTTGAAACTTGTAGATTTATTTTTACGTTTCTCGAAGGGGCATATGTGACGTCACAGGGTGGTGAATTTGAGTCACTGGCTTAGAGGCATAGCTATAGGGGCCAACAAAGGAGAAGACAGAGATGAACGTAAAAATATAGAAGAAAAAATAAGAGCTAGAGACATACCACTACATTAGTGGCACATTTAAGAGCGGTCAGAAATTCGGGTCGCTTGTGATGACTTTTGTCGGCTTCCGCAATATCGCCATCAGTGGCCTTCAGGAACGCGTAGTATTAGCCGTATATGAGCTATATATTCCCTCAGAAACGTGTCTGGTTCTCGAAACTAAAAGGTCTAGTCCACATACTTCCCTAGCAAAATGAACCTTTAACACTTCTATCTCGGTATTACGTTCCGCGATATACGCATAGCACGTGGATGTAGTGATTATCGTTGTTTCTATCTGAGTTTCAATTACACTTTGGGAAGAGAAAAAGGTTTATTTCTTTTATACTGTATGTAGACTACATGGAATCTTGAGCACAGGGTTAGTACATCAAATAAACTCAGCAATTGAGGACTGAAAAACTCGTAAAAAATTCACAGAAAAATTGTTTGTTGACCTGACTGAGATTCAAACCCGCGATTCGCAGTTGTCGGTTGGGTATTTTAACTATTACACTGCGATAGAATCAACAGTTATTTGCATATATTGAACAGGGATTCTGCTAAACTCCCAATGGGGGGGTCATTCCCCTAAATTCTCGAGAACATACCCCCCCCCAACTTAAAAAAAATACCGGTATGTTTAGAAATTGATAGAAATCATGTCCTACTCAACTTACACATACCAATTTTGGCTTTACATCCCCAAGTAAAAATCCTGGTAGAACCTCAGACATGCAGCATTTCTAGCACCTGAGATAAACCACAACTTTAAGTGAAATGACGTCTACATTCAGAAATAAATAAAAGACATCTGATTTACTGGACGCAATAAGATATATTCCATATTCATACGCAAATAAAAATAGCCCCTTCCCCTGGATATTCGGGAATTGTAACAATATAAGAATCGGAATTGACAGAAAACTCACGCATATTCATAAGTAGTCATAAAATGTAAATCAATCCTTATGATTTGGTCCGTTGAAACTAAGGAGTAATATAGTACCAGGTGACCAGCGTCAATAAAAATTGAAATTGCAACGTCAAATCACATAGCTTCTTCTTTTGAGCATGAAGAAAGATCAAAATTACACACTCTATCCTTTTCAGCAGTAAATTATCTTCATAAAAACAATTGGTCCACATGTAAGTTTCCAATCTTTCAATATATCAGCATAGATCTTCCTAAAACAAAGATATTCTATCTCATCGAAATTTTATTATCCAGATTTCTTTTAAGAAATTGATTCTCTTATCCAAATAGAGGAAAAAAATAGATCAGAGATGACGCCCACATATACTTTTATATAGAACTCTGATAGCCTTAAGAAATTCAATATCTTGATCTACCTTTACCCGTATTTTCCCTCTTTTTTGTAGTTCCTTTAAGCATACAAATCTAAGGTTTAAGAAAAGGACAAAAAAGTAGTTCCCAAATTAAAATTCGGCAACAAGTTCCAGCAAATTAAATTCTGAACAGAGAATATAACTCATTTTGGCTGAAGCTTGTAAATTCTCATCATTGGAGATCTCCAGATTTTTCTCTCTACTTTTTTTTTTATACTTTTGATTCATACGGAAAGAGAGGTAGGGAGAAAGCTGTCTGATAACATAAATCCACAGGAGATGGAGCACACAGATGTATAGCATTGCCTCTACGCAGACATGTGCTATCTGTCGCTGAAGTTTCTTCTTTATATCTTTTTTTAACTTACTTTTTTGTCACCAGAGAGCGCCAGGGGTTGTTCTGACAGGTCTCAATGAGCACCATTCACGTTCGTCACGTTCAACTCGCAGCAAGACCCATTCTTCGCACCAATTGGATTTGTACGTCGCCTGACAGCTAGGCGACCAGCTCTACTGATTGGGGTGCAACAGCAGTGCCCCCTCAGTAATAGAGAGAAAGAAGAAAAGAGTTCACACCCAGAAAAAAAAATCTGTAGGGAGGTGACTGTCCAGGGGAGGTAGCGGGAGAACGGGAGAGGTTGTACGTATAAAAGGGGGTGTTCGTTCTTTTTTTTTTGTATATACGAGGGTCGTTCGTGAGCAGACACGAAGAAGAGGGGGAGCGAGGTGTAACCAAAAAGGAGCATAATGAGGCGGAACAAAGTCGGTTTGAATAGCTGTAGAACGAACCTGACGACGGCAGGACTATAGTTGGCACTCCCGTGTGGTTTGGTATATTTGTAAAGGTATTTACACAAGACTGACAACTGAACAATAGAAGGATAATAGCGCGTGTATGAATATATCTACACGTACCTGTAGCCTTGGGATTTTTTTTGCTGTTGTTGTACCAGTGCAGCGTAATTTACATGTGAAAGGGGGAGATCTATGTATGGTTTTCTGTTTAAGATAGGGTCTATTTTTTACATTTTTTGGTGGTTATCAAATCGACCATTATCAGAATAAATTAACATAAGCATCAGTTTAAAAAGTACATGGTTTACAAGATTATTATCAGCAACAAAATGTGCTAATTTATGTACATGTGATATTGTTTTTTTGTAATGAAGAAAAGACTAACTTTCATACTGTTGAGTCAAATTTCGCTATCTTTGATAAAAATGGCAACTTAATTTTTTAAATCTGTTTACCGACTCTGATCTTTGTATTGGTCTGCAGTGAATA
This sequence comes from Lepisma saccharinum, assembly GCA_022664845.1. Classification (NCBI taxonomy): domain Eukaryota; kingdom Metazoa; phylum Arthropoda; class Insecta; order Zygentoma; family Lepismatidae; genus Lepisma; species Lepisma saccharinum. The sequence continues at coordinate 14,615 of JAGDQP010013436.1, forward strand.
CGCACCGTCTCAAGATGTACGAGAGTGATTTCAGGAGTGCTGAGTGTACTTGTGAAGAAGTCACAGGCGAATGGTACTGTAAGACTTCCTGTGCAGGCTTCCTTGGATTTGTCGTATTTCTCTCAGCGGTAATCCAGTGTTGCCAATCGTCGAATATCTTGTTTCTCACACTAGTCCATAACGACGTCATCATTGCGGAAATGCTGCTATTTCAGATGGTTTTTTGAGCGCAGAAAACAGGTAAAAGTATAATGGTGCCAAATCTAGTGAGTATGATGACTGGGAGTAATCGTGCGAGTGCACGTTCATGGATCTACTGCAATGAGGTATGGGCAGTGTAAGGCGCATACTCTTGAAGGAAAATCGCGTCACAAAGAAGCTTTACTGGACATTTTACCTGCAATAGCGGCCCGAAATTTCTGAAAGAGGATGAAGTACTATATGGCAAGGGTTGTACTACACATTGGCGTACCTTAACATCAATTCTAATCTAACAACTCCTTCCCAGTTACTACTTCCCAAACATATGTAAGTGGTCACAAAAACAGGGACCTCTCTAAAAAAAAGTAAAACAAAACACTCTTAAAAGTTTAAGAATCTCCTTAATATCTGTAAAACATCGGTAAGCTTAATTTTTTATTTAATATTTTAGTAATATTGACTTCGGCCCGTCGCGATTATGAATACAATAATTATTAAAAACCACAAACATCCATGCCCCCGACGGGATTCGAACCCGCGATCTTGGAGAGACGCTTGCCTAACTCCTTAGACCACACGTCTGCCTCGATCGGCCCATTAATAATTGTGGTACTACCTAAAAACCTCAAATTAAATTCATACCTAAAAACAGTATTAGATCAATATATGTGTTTCATTTTTATTTTGTGTAGAAAAATTCAATGCTTTTAGAAATACGAAAAACTAAATTTGCAATTCTTTTGCCGATATATTCACTTTCTGGGTGACCATTTACTTATCGTAAATTGTATTTAATTACTTGAAAAGGAGTAACGGTGTATTTGCAGGTGCTAAAGAATGAAAGTTGGTTTATAGATTCTTTAAATTAGAAAATCAATGAAATTTTGAGATTTTAAATTTATAAAGTTAGAATGAGTGATGTTATGTCTCATGAAGTGTTATAATGTCATATATTTTCTGTTGAACAAGTACAGTTGCATGTAGGTAATCTAACATACTATATATATAACAATTGAATAACAGACACACAATATATATTAATGAGAAATTATTGCCTTGTTGCGACCTCAAAAACTCATTCTGTATTTCTACTGATTAATATGTCACCTTATATCCGGGGGAAGAGGTCAATGGGCTCGTAACCAAAATAGAAAATTGGGAACTCCACCCCTTCATAAAATAATCGGATTTGTTATATAATGAATTACAGGGTAAAAGTATTAGTGGACCATCAAGCTGAACTTACAAACGAGTTTCATGAACATGTTTGGACCTAGATCCTTCACCGCTGTTTAACTGTGGACATCAGTTCTTTTGTCGAGTGAAACAGATTAGTATACATTTTTTTAAAAATAAAATGTATACATATTGACGTGTACTATCAGCTGTTGTTGTCGTTCTTATATAATAATAATAATAGCAGATATGCACACTGACTGTACTGTCTGTAAATGTACACTGTACTGTGGTTTGTGACGCTTGGCAAAATCACTGATTCTAGATTCTAGTAGGAAGGATCTAGGACCAAAGTCGTTTAAACACTTGTTTGTAAGTTCATCTTGTTGGTTTTACAATGGACCGCTAAGCTTCTAGCCAGCGCTAAGTTAATCCAAGTCATAATTTTGCATTGGAAATTATGACTTGGTCTCAACTTAGCGTTGGCTGGAAGCTTAGCTGTCAATTGTAAAACTGGGGGTTATTGTATTAACTCATTTATTGTGCAACAGGCACCTGCTCTCTCGCGCGAATAATTTATACACGAATTTAGAAATGGAAGCTAATATAAAGTACATTTTAAAAATATTGATTAGTGTGATAGAAGTTCGTCATTATCGATACTTATTGATATGAAGTATTATCCTATTATTCCAGTAATACTTCTTTTCGTTGAAACTTAAACTCAACATTTCTGAACTGTGCTGCACCTTAAGACTACAGACTATCACGTATAAAGGATTACATTCATCAGCAAGCAGCCTCCTAGTGAAAGGAATGGAGAAGGTAGCCAACAGGGCTTATACTTAAGGTAGCATCCGGGCATTCGCTTCATGAGACTTAAGAAAATGTAGGAAACCTCGTTCAGAAGAGCAGGGCGAGGGTGTGATTCGAAACCACACTTCTTCCCTCCAGTGCTTGTCGGAAGTCAACGACTGTAATTACTGAACCAGGCAGGATGGGATTACTCTTTTACTGTTTACATGTTAACGGGTTGAGAAGAAAGGTTCCTTAGAAAGGAAACAGTACAATCATTAATAAGATATTTTCGACTTTTCTTTCTCTCCATTTTATTTTTTAATTATAGTTAACATTTTAAAGAGACAGTGTATATTTGTCTTTATAGCAAGGTTAAGAGTGGTAGTAAGGCTTACCCTGTGGATGATTGGTACGCTTCTTTCCTTATAATCAAGGAGTTATGAGTTCGATTCCACGTGGGGACGCAAGTAGTTCAGAGCTCACGTTAAACTGTAGGTCCCGTCTTTAGGACGTCAACCCTATCCGATAGATGGCAATGGCAAACCACTATCAGTTCACCTTGTCCTGGGAGCATCGGGTCAGGACCTGCCTTCGGGCAGAACACCCATCATCACTGTGAATAACGCTAATGCATATGCTTCTAGACAGCAAAGGGACAGACAAATTTGCCATAATAAAAAATATTTGCAATCCATGATTCTTCCATTCAATTTATGACTGGTGATTAACATGTGTGTCAGTGTGTCAAATTTGAGTACCAAAAATGTCATTATGATGTTGATAAGTGTTGAGCTCGGAGGTCACTGGTAAAGTAAAAACGATCCATTGCTTCCCATTGGATAGAGTTAATGCCTCTATCCTTCCTTAATTTTAAACTGGATACCGAAACCACTAGGTTCAGTATATCTTCATAGGGAATCGAAGTTGGGACACCTGAGTTACAAAGCAATGAGCGAAACAACTCATCCACAAGGTATACATCCTGAATATAGATGTTCACACACATACACAATATACTTACAAGAATCTAATCTGTTTAATGTACCCGAAAATGTTAGTGATCCCAATTTAACTTTCTTAGAAAGCAAAAAGAATATTTTTTTCCTTTTTGTTTCGCAAGAGAAGAATTCCCCCACACTTAAGAAAGAAGAGGGTGAAAAAGGGATTTTTTTGTAGTTTCTCTCTCTCTCTTTCCGTTACTTTTACACTGAATGAGAAAATAAACTGAGAAAATAAAACGAAGGGACCGAGAAAGAATGAAGAAAGTATAAAGAAGTGAGGTAGATAAAGTGTAAAAGAATACAATAGAGGGAATTTATGAGGGAAATTTTCTTTGCTTTTTTCCCTCCTGTGTGTATATTTTTATTTTGTGTGTGGTTCTCTCTTTACACGAGCTTCTCTCTTTTCTCCGCATTAAGAATTTTACGGGTTTTGTCCCCCTTTTTAGAAGATGTATAAAGCAAATGAAATAAAAAAGGATGTTTTGAAACCGGATAGGAGTGAAAAAAATAAGACATACATCCGAAAAAAATATTGCAAGTTTTTCATGAGATTCCCTCTTTTTGCCTTTCTGTTTTTAACATTTTTTATTCCGGAAATGGTATCCTTTTCTTTTCTTCAGCATACTTTTTATTATCTATTGAAGAGTGTGCCAGTCCACACCTATATTTTGTTCATACTTATGGGCAAAATATTTTGTTTTCATGATTTCCATACGTAATCATAAATGTTCTTTTTCTGTTTCGTAACATGTATAAAACTTGGAGAGCTTGATACAAAATATGTTCTTAAGTGTTATAAAAACATCGCACAGAGGTATCGAAAGTAAAGACTACTCGCCTAGCTATTGTGGTCTAATAGCGAAAATCACTGATGGCGGTTAACAACTTGGTCGGTTCGATCCCTGCTCATGCTATTTTGTCACAATCGTTTCATGTTTTCTTTTTCGTTAATCGCACCTAGCAAACACCGAAATTGTGTCTCACAGTAAGGCCAGAAACGCTATCTTTAATTTCCTTCTCGCATGAGCAAGAGAAAAGAGTACAACAACTACTGGTCAAGTGTTCAATTCCCGTCGTTTTTCAAATATAATTCTATACATAACCTATTTCATAACATTTCTTATAACTGCAAAATCTAGGTAGTTTTCCCCAACCACAAATTCTATGACCCCAAAACTTACGGAAAAAATTCTCCTTTATGCTTCAAAATATATATATCTCCCTCTAGCGGTAATCGAGTACAGCTATCATCAGTCACTGTTCCCTGGAGACAGACATACATGCAGAAAGAAAAGAGAAGAGAGTAAGAGAAACAGAGAAATCAGGTCATCACGTGACGTAAGACCAAACTATTTTTGTTTACGTCATCTCCTACGTGATGTCTCGCTTTCTGTTATTAGGTGTATCACAAAGCTGAACTTACAACTAATAACAAAAATAGTCGACTGCATTACATCAGAGGTCATTGAACATAGTAATGGCATTGTGCAGGGATTTGTCTATTTCACCTAGCATCTTAAAAAAGCGCTAGAAATGCAAAGTCAGTTAGTTTTCCTGACATTTTACCCTGAAAGTGTCTACTGATATTGAGGTTCATTTTTAGATTTATTTCAATTTACTCCAAAGTCCATAGCTTTAAAATAACGAAAAAAAAACACACACACACAAAATATATATATATATATATACTTTTTCTTAAATCAAACCATTCTAATAACGAGATGGTACCTTACAAGCCCATCCACAGCTCGTCCTTACAGGAAATGAGATGATGTGATGGAGTAAAGAGAATTCGGGATGGGAAGAGAGTTGAAACCTTTATAGTGTCAAGTTAGAACTCAAAAAGCGTCCATAAACAGGTATACTTATTCAGTTCATGTAACTTCAATTGAGAGAAACCTTAACTCAGATCAATTAAGACTATAACAGTAGTCATCTTGTTCGTGGCCAATTTTTCTCCTACATATCCTCCCCATCCTTTATGTAGGCTTAAGTCAAAAGATCATCTTCAATTAAGTTAAATTACATTTAAGTCCTTTATAAATAAAAGTCATTCCCAGCAGCAGTCTGTGGTGATAATGTTTTCCTTAATATTGTCACGTTCCTTACTGTAAGACTTCTCTACGGTTTTGGTAAATTCGCCGTAGGGACTCTTACAATATAAAGCACGTATTCCGGATTACCATTCAATCATTGATCGGCCTTTCTGTAGTGGCACGCCTACAATCAATTTGTACACTAATACTATATTTGATGCCTTATTCCTCGCTATGGTTGATAGAAAAATGAGAATAATTTCGTTGAAGACGTTCTTTTATACTATATTTTGTGTTCTGAATCAGCAACTTTGGACCAAACTCTTGAAATCTGAGAGATAATGTCCGTCAGAGATCACTCCTCCGGGAGCAGAGATGAAAAAGTTAGCTCTTATCATTGAGGTATCATCCCAGCATTCACCTGGTGAAACTGAAGAAAAATCCTGGTGAACCTCGGTCAGGATGTCCGGCAGCAAGACTCGAACTTGCGTACTTGTCCATAGCCGATCCCAAGTCCTTGACGTTAACTATTAGACCAAGGTGGCCGGATCTTTCCAGAACTGGTTAGGTCTTTTGTATACCAAAAATACACTAGTTTCAAAAACAATTATCGTTGCTTTGGTGCGGAAAGTAGCTTAAAAGACATGTTTCACACTGCATTTCTTTCACGAAAGGCTGAAAAACGACTTTTGAAGTAAACAAGGTGAAGAAAATTGGAAGTAGAGTAAATAAGAGATGAGAACAAGTTTGTGTTTAAATCTATGAAAACTTACAAATTTTCAATTTTCAGGGAAATATAAAGTTTAAGTAAAATTTAAAATTCTTGTTTGAAGAACCGTTCTCAAACAGAATAGATATTTAAAAGTTTTGAAAACAAACTCTGTTTGCCCCACCTCGAATTTTCCTTCCCTCCAGCGACCGGGACAGATTAAGGAAACAAAGAAGTTGCACCTTTAGATGGTATAACGGAGTAATCCTTGTACATGTTCGGAATTTACTTTTAACCAACCTTGATCTTGTCATTAACTTTTATTTCGGGAAAAGGCTAATGGATTCGAACGTTAAAAGAGGATTTGCATAAAGCTCTCAACTTGATGCAGGATAGAGGAAGTTGGTAGAATTTAGTCCCCCATCCTCTTTCCAGCGCCCACCCACAGCTCGTCCTTACAGAAAATGAGATGAAGTGACGGAATAAAGTGAGTTCGGGAAGGGAAATGAGTTGCAACTTTTATAGTGTCAAGTTAGAACTCAAGAGCGTCCGTAAACAGGTACACTTATTCAGTTCATGTAACCTCGATTGAGAGAAACTTTAACTCAGATCAATTATAACAGTAGTCATCTTGTCTTTAGTAATGCTACTATGTCTCTCGTTTGACTCTGTTATGGGTCATCATTTCAGGCTATGTCATCCTGTAAACATGAAAGAAATTCCACCCCACTACGTCACATACTAATGGAGTTTTATGCTTGACATCTATGGACAAATATAAGAGCCCGAATTATTATTAGTTTGTTTTTACGTATCTGCTCTGGCTCGAATTTTGAAGGCTTTCTAAAACGATTCTGATTGGCTACGGCAAGTTAATTGAGTATCCGGAAACTAGTGTTAAATTTTTTCAGCCACCTTTCTGAAAAAAAAAAAAGAAGTCAGATATACTGTATGGAAATTGCCTGGAAATGCCTTACTGGAAGTTTCCAGTAAATCTTAAGCGTTATTAAAAAGATCCTTCCTCTTTCAATAATATTCAAGTAAAAACAATTTAGAAATGTCTTGTCTATTATTTAGATTCATATAATTATCACCCCCAAGTTATTTGGTAATCTGGACTGATAAGTACTAAATTATTCTGCGGTGTGTTTGTTTTTGCCGATAACCAACAGAAGTTAAAAAGGCAAATTAAAAAAAAAAATTGAAATCCAAGAGATGTCTCTATTTTCTCAGTAACGTTATTTCAATTTCAGTGCAGCTATTAGCTTCGTTTTGCCTGATTTTTTTCAGAAAGATGCTGAAAATATTTGGTCACGTATATGTCAATCAAGAATCCTCAAATTAAGCAAAATGATTGGAAATTTTATGAGTATTTCAAAAGATCTTGTATAAAGTAACATTAAAAATATCCCTAACTCACAAAAAGCAATGGATTTTCTAAATATGACCTAGCACAAAAAAGAGAGACCAGTGCAAAAATTTAACTCGTAAGTAATAATGCTTATAAATGTTCTTTAAAAGGAAAGGTACATTAACATTACAGTTAACAGGACACAACATTACCTAGCCTTATTTATATCCGAAGACACGAATAATTTTTATTAATAGTTAAGTTTGAAGACCGAAAATACTATAAATGTGTGTGTAGAGACTGTAACTGAATCTCAGAATCATAAAGAGTCAAGAACCGCTTTTTCGTGGATAAACAAGTTATTTTCAAACCATTCATTTAAGGAATTAATATAATATCCCACCAGCGAACTCTTCTAAATAACACAAGTGTGCTTGCTAACACTACACTCGAATGTAGAACATTTACTTTGATTTTCCACTAAAGAAGTCGTGTGGAATTAAGATTTTTCCTGATATCCAGGATTCTATACTCAATTATATTTTATAAGAAGAATATCCTGGATAATGGATTATATGATATTCATTTCCGGAATCAATTATTCGAATGTTTGCATGATAGGTCATTAAATAAACCAATATAATAATTTAGATACCTTCTCGGATTATTTTTTATGAAATATAGACTGATAATATAGACAAGATAGGTAGATATATAGATAGATAATATATTTTTACGAAATATAGACGTATTACATATATCCGGATTATTTCGAAGACAGTTATCCAGAAATTTTCATGACGGATCTGTTTTTGAATTATATGAATTAATCGAATTATTAGCAAAACAGACACTTTAGGCATCCGGATTATTTGGATGTCAGATATCCTGATATTTCGGTTGACAACCGAACAACCAGCATGGCGAATAAATTAAATGAAGAATATATGAGTATGTTGGATAGCAAACTCCCAAAATAATATTTTTGTAAATTAGAAGCAAAATATCTTGCAAACGATGTCAAGGTTTTTGCCATTAGACTACGAAAAATAGGACAGCAGTATTTGCACTAATATAAATTTACTATAAAAAATCGTCCCGTTTGAAATTCAAGTTATGTTTCGGGTGTTTTCAAACTAACTACTCGCGATTATGAAATAAAAGGGGGATGTTGTGTTATGTTATTTCTTTAACATAATGCTAACAAGAAAATATGAGGAAATAGAGAATGATATAATTCCGCCTTATTTTGAAGGCTTTGTAGTGCGTGGTTCTTCACATCACTTCCACAACACTACACTCACTTAGATGTATTGTTATAAAACTTTGAGGGTAACAACAATAAGAGGAATACTGGGACAATGTTATAAAGCCGGAAACTATTGTTCAGCAGCCTTTAGTCCCTGACATCCCTTGTAACCCGACACACCTGTTACACCGCTCTAAATTCTCCCATTGTTTCAATTTTCGTATTTTTTTTTTCAGAGAGAGAGAGAGAGAGAGATTTCCTTGAAAAAGAGTAACAAAAGCTAAAAAGAGAAGTAAAAAGAAACAGAAACAAAGGTGCAGTGGTAAGACCCAAGTCATCTTCAAAACTGACACAAAATGTTTTATTTTAAACGAGTTATCTCGCACGTAAACATATTTCCAGAAAATGTATTCATCCGCAAGATGATATATTACTTCGGTGATTATTTGCCTAATCCTTTTCAATTGTTAGACATCTTGTGCATTATGTATTGTATTGTCAGTTGAAGGTGTTACAGTTGTTTTGTGTTTTCGGGAGAATCTCTTTTCCCTCTTCTCTATTCCGAAACCCCTTCCCCATTCTTCCTGTCTCGCCCCTCAAACCCCACCTCTGGCACCGCCGTTGAGATGCATTTATGTTCTGACAGAGATAAAGTATATTAATGCTTCCTTTATCCTCTTCTGCATTGATGTTGTTGTGAATTCTCTAAAAATTTGCTGTTGTTGCTGATGCTATAGCTCCTGTCGCTTGGTGGTGGTGGTGGTGGTATTAGAATAGAAAACTGTTGCATGTGCTACGCAGAATGGTGTGTGTGTGTGTGGGGGGGGGGGGCACCAGCCTCCCTGAGATCCCAATCAACCTAATTACACATGTCAAGAGGAAGAATGATAAATGGAATAATTAGAACGTTGGAGTTGAAAAGCGGTGTTTCGCAAGTGTAATTTTACTCTCTCTTTTCTCTCTCTCTCTCTCTCTCTCTCTCTCTCTGTGTGTGTGTGTGTGTGTATGTGTGTTTAGATGCAAAATGCAGATAATTGTTTTTCTTTTTCTTTCCCAACATCATTTATTGTAACAGATTTTTACAGAGTTTGGATATAGTTTAATAACTGCAGATATTTATAGCCTCAATAAAGAATCTCTTAAAGCTGTTGAATTTATTTAAGGTCTTTTGTTATCTTTCCCCCCAGTCAGGGCATTACTTAAGGTACTATTCCTGCATTCGCCTGGTGAAATTGAGGGTAAACTCAGTCAGGATGGTCGGCCGCGTTGTTCGAAGCCTGTACTAACCGACTGTTGACCCGAAAACCGTCACGTTACCCCCTGGGTCAAGAGGACTGGGTGTCTTAAAGCTCTGTGTCGCATATTTATTTTACCACTAACAAAACGGTATTTATGATCGACGTTTTCTGGTTGATATTTGAGTCTTATAGACGTTATACTTAAAGTACACTCACACTTCAAGGATTTTCTGTTAAAAATACCATAAAATCACAGTACAGTGTTATTTAACTTTGCTGTTTTGCACTTTACAATATTGGCTTTGTTTCTGCGATTTTTTTCATCAACGGAATGAATTCCAGCTCAATGCAGCAATGATTTCTCTGCTTCACATACAGGCACTATCTGCTTTGTTAAAAGTGACACACACCTATAATTTCATATGCTTTGGTTTTATCCTATTTGTAAGGTAGGGGAAACTCGTCTAAAGCAGTTCCCCGGGGTAAAGTGGATCCCCTACTGTATCTTCCAAACTAGTGCTGCTTGCTGGATCTAGCAAACCGAAGTAAGATTCCTAACAGCAGGCAGTTGTGTTTGTAGCAGTTTCAGTGATCGGACGATAACAGCAGCTGAGATATTTAAGAAAATCACGTTTTGAAGGATCTTAATCTAAGGTAAGCCCTTTACTATATCTAGACATACTCGAATAGTATAGCTGATATATGGTTAAAACTAATTTTATTTTCACGGTAAGGGATCGAACATCAGATATGTGTAGCAATCATGAGAGTGACAAATGAAAACATGCTGTGCTGCAGTGTTTTGCTACAAAAAGTGACAATGGGGCTAAAAGGCCCCCCCTCTGAAATGGGCTCATGATGCATAATATGCAGGACTTGAGGACGTTGATCGTGAGGCATTCATAAGTGACTTTAGTGGGTCACCACGGTAAATGGGCGGGTTTTTTATTTGTATGTTCAATAGATGCTTTCGGAAGGTTCAAAGCTACAGCTGCATTGATAAACCATTATGAACACTTGTTTATTTTTATTTTCCATTTTTGTATAATCACTTGGGCAGATGTGATTAACAGTTTTGCACTGCGTTCGGCTACTGCATTAATAGTATGTTCATTGTATTAAGTAATTTTACAGTACAATTAATATAACTTCAGAGATATAATGACTTTTTGTTATGGGACCATTTTACCTATGTACCCCGGGTAAAGTGCTCATTTTGCACATAGTTACACACTAATTTAGAACATCAAATGTTTGGCCTCCAATTTCACATTAGAAAGATGATAATATCCACAAAACATACCGACTAAATCCTGATCCAGAAAAAAAAAAGGAACGAGATTAGCCAAACAATCCTTAAGATGACCACTTTACCCCGGTCTCCCCTACCTTCGAACAAGTCAGACGTAATGCTATAATATCACTCACTAACTAAACTAAATAACTCTATGGCTTATGGAACTCGCAAGTTCATCGCCGCAGTAATAAACGTTCGCCATTGGATTCTATCCCGGGCAATATCAAGCCAGTTTAAATCTAAACACTTAATGAGTTTACTCATTATGCGATCTGGTTATAGATAAGATTCCGTTCCACATAACTAGATAGTTGGAGAAAAATCCCGAAAATTAAATAAGTAAAACATTTCTAAAACTGTTCAAACGAACAACGGTATCGCCTAAAATTACACTCTACAGCGGTCTCCTCTGGAGAAGAAAAGGAACATGGGAAACCTTTAGTGTTTTTTTTTTTTCAGGATGAGGATGAGAGGGAGAGAGAGCTTGCAATCTTGGGAACTGCGAATGAAATTCTCACTGAGGTTCATTTCATTACAGATTCGAGAGCCGCTGTGTGCTTTAACGTCTCCATTGATTGACTAGTCATGTCAGGATATTTTAATGAGTCACGACGTGATAATGTAGGCCAACCGAAGCACCTCTCCACAGTCTTTCAGAGTCATCAATTTTCAATGTAAATGCGAGAGTATTGATTAAGGTTGGGAAGTTCAATATTATGTTGCAAATCAGTTTTACGTGTCCGCATGGATGAATATGTAAAACAAAATTTAAGAGTAATGAGGTGTGATAGTAAAGTGTGAAATAGTACAAAAAATAATGATAATAAACCGCAAATTATTTTGTAATAGTGCATTAAATCTGCTCTCTAATGAATCTAATAAGGTTAATGTAAGTGACAACGACACAGGTAAGACGATATTACCAGTATTATTATTATTATTATTATTATTATTATTAAATACTACTAACATGTTTGAAAGCAATTCTTGCCATAGTATTATTTCTAATAATAATAATAATAATAATAATAATAATAATAATAATAATAATAATAATAATAATAACAATATTGTTATTATTTCAATTCATGTGGTTTAGTGGAGAGGTTTACGCGTTTGCTCTCTGTCCGAGTGGTCTAGGGTTCCTTACCTTTTCGAACGCACTTCGAGCCAGGGCCTAAAGTTCAACGAAATCACAGCTCCACACTGGTAAAAATTTTATATAGTATAGAAAAACTAGTTTAGTCAGCATTTGTTTTGACATATAATCAGTGTTCTGTCCAGTACATCATGTTTACCTGCGACCAAAAAATATTATTATTATTATTATTATGTAGGAAAATTTTGGCATTCGGAGCAAACAAAATTAAAGGCACATTAGGATACATATTTAATTGTATTGTATTAAACCATAAAATACAGGAAACAAACCGGATTTTTTCCCATGAAACTTACGAACGGATAATATTTCCTGGGTTATGATTGGTTGTTGAGAGTCCACGGTACTTCGGCTAAATTTTTGGCGGTTATTGATGTATGTTATCTCTGGTAGTACATATTTCTATAACGGATTCAAAGGATCATGTAATTTTTATCTACGAAACAACACATTTCATTATATCGGAAAAGTGTAATGTCCTAGTGAAACTACAGATAAACGTGTAGTTAGTTGCATATTTTAAAACTATATGAATGCAACCGAAAACGTTTGAAAACTAAATATAGTTAAAAAGTTCCTTCACCTCAAAATTGGCAATGGTTTTCCCTGCCATCTAGGAGACACCTATACGTATTAACTCTGGCTTAATATCATATACTTGCAGTTATATGGAATTGAGTAACCCATTGCATAATGAATGTATTGAATCAGTAAGACTTAGTTTGACACACTAAACGCGTTTAAATACATAATCCGAGAAAAGTAAGGTACTCACATTAATACTACTCCACACTTTACGAATTATAGTTCCACACTCCTTTCCTACAGTTCCACAAAGTGTGGAGTACTCCACTCAATTTTAGGCCCTGCTTCGAGCACTACCTGGATTCAATTCTGATGTTCATCCAGCATGAATAGCGCCTATGCGAGAGTTCACCGTCAAGTAAGTTTATGGAGATGATATGAATGAATCAGTAGTGTGGGGATGGGGTGTGAATTCAAAACGAGGAAGAAAAACGTTCACGATGATAAACAAACCAGATGCACGGCTGTTATTACAAATGTTAAACTGCGGTGAATTCATCAAACGGGATCGGTGTCACACACTTGAAACCTACACAAAAAAATCCATAAGTTCCTCTCACCATAACATAATCAAGAATTGGTGTCACACACTTGACGAAACCCACAAAATTTCCACAGGTTTCTCTCACCTTAACATAATCCCTGACTGTTGTAGGAACTACGTAACGAGGAATTCAAAAGTTTGTCACACGGAGCGTTAATCGCGTAAATGCCCAATGGATAAAAGAAAGACAAAACTGTGAAAATATAAAACAAAATCTTTTGTTTCAGAAATGTTATTATTATTTACTTTTAAATTTCAAAACGGGGTCTAATTTCTGCTCGACATTCGTTCAGATTAAAATATTAAAAAAGAACTACTTTTAAAAGTTTCTATTAGGTATAAGGTAACGTTCATGAAACCTTAAATAATACGAACCAGAGAAATAACAGTAAAATCTACCCGTAAAAGCGTAACTACAAAGAACTGACAAATTTTGTTCATATTGAGACCTTGTGTTTACTCTAGAGGAAAATCAAAATCAATTTGTAGTTACATGGAAAGCATGAAAGTGTTGATTTTTTAAAAAGGAAAGTAATAATCCAAACATTTTCATACATTAATATATCCGTGAGGTTAATTAGGCAACACAACAACAGAGGACTCTGAGTACAATGCATTTTAATCTATCGAGTACAAGAGCAGAAATTTTATCTATTGTATTTCTCTCCAACAAATGTATTGTCAAAAATACCTTTTAACAATGATAGTTTATTTCCAACATAACATGAAGCGCAATCGATGCCCACAAGCCAAAATAAAGCTAATTACTATTTAATTAACGCAAAATTTAATTTTCAAAGAGGAATACCACTCAGAAATAATACTGTAATCAATGAATTGAGGTTTTCTCTCTCATTGCAGTAGACCTATCTTGAAAACAGAAATTTATATTTTAATACAAAAGGATTATTTATTGTAATGCAATCCATTAGTGCAATTAAAAGCATGCTTCAATATTTTTTTTAGATCTAATAGAATGGGTAGTCAACATAATATCAACTAATTACTTTCCTTCATTACGTCAATTTTATAGAATGTACAAACAAATCAGGTTCATTGGATGCCGCCCCTGAATAAAAGGAGAATGTGTAATTGAATCAACAAACAGCAAAATACCCCATCATATGCTACCATTAGTGAGGTAGAGATAGCGCACATTCGATCTCTGGTCACAGTTGCCAGGGTTGTGTCCGACTCTACTATTTTAATGCTGGGATGGTAGCTATAATAGAGGTTCTGTGCATTAACTTTCTAATTCCTTTCCCCTAAATATGTACTCAATGAGGGACGTCAATCCTGAGAAGGTAAGAGACTTAGAACATCCTTATAAAATAAATAAATTGTACCCCATCTATGAATATAAAGAAAAATTAATAAAGAAGAAAGAATGATTAAATTTATTCTTTGCTCAGAGAGGGCACTGTTGTAACGTCTCTTCTTTAATAAAGCAAAAAGGGAGGAGAATGTTATATCATTACTAGCTTGTAAACCATTACAGATGCTGAACGATTTTTATGTTTAGCTCTTTACTGGAAAAGGAATCAATTACAATATTCGTTCCTCTTTTCTTTTTTCTAAAAATGATCACATTATTCCCCATTCTTTCCACTAAAACAACATCTGGTTCTGACATTATATTCCGATATAACTGTCTTTTATCACCTTCAACATCTGTCTATATGAGTATTCTGGAAGAGGGGAAGAGGGAAAATCTCCCCCATAAGCGTCATTTTCAAAAGTAATATTCAGAAGACGATATGCAGTGGATAACATCGGCCAACGAAAACAAATGCAATAGCTACATTAATCTATATAATATAGGAGCTAACATAGTTTAGTGATAAAAGGAATTTCAGAGGTGCTGTGCGAACTAATTGTAATAATGATATGGTAAAAACAACCTTCCTTTATGATTAATAATAATAGTAATGACAAGGAAAGCATAAAGAACAATGGTTCAATAAAGTTCTGCGCGAAAGTTCTATGTAATTTAATGGTTGGCGATAACATTTCATCTAAAATGTACCGCGTCAAAGAAATTAAAACAAATGGTTTACATTTCACGTACTAAAGTAAAATTAACATGAAAAGAAAGGGAATTAAAAGTAATGATACAAATTTACACAAAAGTAAGTATAAATTTGAATTTATTCCAATTAGTAAGGTTTAATTTCCGCATCACGTGTAGGAGACCCCAAGTGCCTTTACAATTGCACGTCATAGACAATACAATGCCATCTTTTTGTTTTCTCCTAGCAAGCGACTATTATCCTAAAGATTATAATACCTATTTTAATATTAGGTTAAATATTTGTTTTGTGTATATAATTTCATATGTATATTAAATCATATTAATTTATGCTTTAAATAAATGGAAAATACGAAACGTAACAAATCTAAGGTACTTCTCATATCCGCTTTTGAACCACTCTTCCTTTCCTTACAAATTTCTTCCCCAAAATAGAGACGTGGCCTGCGGATAGACAGACGTAACAATTCTTTAAGAAAATCAAAGTTATTTGTTGGGTCTGCTAAAATTAAGAGCGGCGTGCTATGCTAAGTACCTTCACGATATTTACTTCTTGAGACTCATTGAGTACAGTTTGAATCCGTTCATTTTCTCCATAATCGATTCACAGAAAAACATATTCTTCACAGCACCATACCAGCTGTATCAAGAAACTGAGTCTCATGGAACACACACATTTTTTCAACACAAGCAAAAGCTCAAAGTTCCACGCACAACGCTCCCAATTTTGCAACATTTGGCCATCAGAAACCTGAACAATGGCCTCCATTACTCCATATCGGTTAATCGGCCTGAGCCATAAATGATTAATGACCATTTCAATTCAGAGAGGTTCAAATTTTATCACTGTTACGAAACTGATACACGCAATATTGTATTTTCAATACGAAAGGGATTGGGCTGAATATAATTAATGTATTCCAGTATTATATGCAATATATTTACTAAGAGTTAGTCCATGCCTTACAATACTTCCTTTCTAAGGAAATAAGACGACAATGCATACTGAAGAAAGTAAAAAGCAAACCATAAAACTTACACAGAAGTACTTTTATAATTTTATGACAAATAAAAGAAAAGTAGGCATCTGGAAAATCACTCACATCCAATATAAAATTATTAACTATTACACATTTCTCTTCGTCCAATCTAACATCAATCTATGTAGTGGAACCACGCACAAAACCAACAAAAAAGAGAGAACATAGGGATAAAATCTTCTAGTATTTCTGAATCATTTTTTAAAAAAGATATGCAGGCAAAAACAGAAAAAAAAGCGTCACAAAATAAAATAATAAGAGAGAAAAAATAAGGAAAAGCCTTCTTTCGTTCTTTCCCAGAAGAAAAATGCCACCTTTTGTTTCTCAGCTTCGAAAGGGACAAGTTTTTAATAATAAAGGAGACGCAGATCCTCTTGGGGGAAAGTGGTTCCAGGAGAAAGACTCCACGAACATTGCGACTGCTAATTTATTTAATGTGTCCCCAATCGCAAAACCCACTGAAGGCAAAAGGAACATTTGAGATAAAAGAAAATAAAATAGAAAAGGCGTGGAGAAGAGGAAAAGTATAGAGCAAGGAAAAGAACAGGAAGATGTGGGATGAAGAAACAAGCTTTGAGAGCTTGAAAAGGAAAAAAAAAGAACATCTGTATGATGGTCTCAGAGATATGTGCCAAACAAGGATATTAAGAGATAAGGTAGAAAATTATAGATCAAGTAAAGAGTTCATTTCTTTTGCTCTTTTAAAAATTAGATTAAAGAAATGCGTGTTCATGAAATAAAGACTAAATAAGACGAAGAAAACCTAGAGGAAATTTAGAGAGATGAATTAAGAAACATAGACGATAATTCAAAGACCAGTAGCATAGGAAAGGAAGACAGTGTAGAATAAGAATGCTAAATGTATTTGACAGCTAGAAACCACAGCTGACACTAGAGAGAAAGATAGTCAAGTAGCATGGAAAAGGATGATAGTTTAAAATAGGAAAGCTAGATGTATTTGACAGCTAGAAACCATAGCTGGCCCTGGAGGAAGATAGTAAAGTAGCATAACAAAGGTTGATAGTATTGAATAGGAAAGCTAGGTGTAATGAGAACTAGAAGGCGTAGTTGGTATTAGAGAGGATGAGAGTCAAGTAGCATAGTAAAGGTTGATATTATAGAATAGGAAAGCTAAACGTAAAGAGAACTAGATACTATATGAACTGCCACTAGACAGGAAGAGTAAAGAACAGGGAAACTAGTTAAAACCAAGAACCTCGTTTCATAGTTATGAATTAAAGGAATGTAAATTCCATAGCGATACGAATATGTCTAGAATTATAAATAAAAGGGACAGCAAGATAAGTATCAAGCAACTCTTCCATGAGTACATCTTATCCCGCGATACCAATTTTCTAGTTACTAAAAACGCTTGATAGGAAGAAATTAAATTATTGCCCATTATTTTCCAAACGAAGAAATTTTCGGGACTATAACAAAGGGGAAGAAACTAGTACGTACTCGAATTTGAATTTAATTTATTTTTAGGCCTTTAAGCATTTGAGGCACAGGCCGGGATAATATGGGGAAAGAATTGTGGAAGGTAGACTGCCAGGACCAAAGTTAAAGGTACCATCGGCATTTGCTAGGTAGGCCGCTGGGATCGATCCCAGGAGCTCTAGAATACTAAGCCAACACTCTACCATTGAGGAACGGCCACTCGGTCGGTACATCTTCGAGATATGAAATTTTGTCTTAAGAAAGGCTCTTCTATGAACAAGTGGCGTTTCGAAAAGAAGAAGGAAAGGTGTTTGCGATAAGCGCGGTAATGAAACGTCATAAAAAGTTTATTATCCGTTGTGATGCCAGTAAATGTTCATTATTCTTGAAGTTTAATGGTATTTCGAAAAAGAGGAAATCGGTAAATTAACCTCAGAGAAAAAAGAGAAAATAAGAAGAATCAACCAAAATAGTGTTGAACTTAAAGCAAATCTTATATTTAGTACTCTATAAATAACAGTATGAATTACAAATTTCATTGCTAGCTCACCCACTCTTTTTCGGCGTTTCATTTCTCTTTTTCTTTATCCTCCAGAAGTATTGATTTCTCCAGCTGACCTGACTGCTCTTATCTCTTCTCTCTCTCTCTTTTGCTTGCTCTTCTTCTGTGAACGACGGGTCAAGAAGACCGAATGCAAATTGGAAGGGCTTCTATCCCATAGACACTTCAGCTCACGGGAAACTTTCAATTAGAGGGATGGATAGCGCAGTGAACCGTGTGCAGTTGGCGGGTGGTAAAGGGCCTTTCTCCCTCTTCCTCTCGCACTTGTCTCTCTATCGGTGAACAAGCGCGTTTGACGACGTGCAAATTAAATGAACTGCAAAAGCTTCAGAAATTTTCGAGGTCTCGGTGTGCAAGGCACACAAGCGAGTCTACTATACGCCACTAGGTACGTGTGTAAGAGAGAGAGATAGAGAGATGAGAGTCTCACACAGGAAAGCACAAGGGCTCTGACTTGAGGTTAATACCTTCATTTCCTTCTACTATCTTCGGAAGATCGGTAAAGTGCGATAGTGATAAAGAAAGCAAGTAAAGCACAATACACGCTTGTGTTCTACAAGTAAAACAACTGATTTCCAGGATTGTTAAATGTTATCGTAGTGTGTACTAGATACAGCAATAAGTATGACCCGGTTCATGAGAAAGAGTTTAAGGGTAAGACAGCTCGTGCAGTATCTAGCACAAATTTAGGAACATTGGTAGCTTTGGAAACACGTCACTAACACAAGTATTGGACTCCAAGTTCGCTATCATATGTTCTCAATCTCGCGAAGCCAAACATCCCTCACGGGGACGAGGTTGGTATCCCTTTCGAGATTCACAGTTAATGAGGACGAACTTCGAACGAGATGACGCAGCAAAACATCTATGATTAGCTAACGCGAAGTAAAAGAAGTCTAGAAGGCTAGAAGCGTATGCATGTGTGTTTCAGCTATCATGAAGTCGTCACAAAATAACAAAGCTATAAGTGTGAGTGTTTCAAACACCATATCGCTGTCGCAAAGCATGGAGGCTATTGTGTGTCTTTGTCTTGTATTTTCAGACATCGTATTTCTGTCACTAAATGAAAATGCTGTCAGGTACTTGGTTGATTTGGAAAGAGCTCACAATTAGATCAACGTGATCATTGTAATTTTTGTTAATTGCTCTCTCAAATCAGAACCATTATTATTAACTCAACCATTGTAATACTCATGTTTAATCTTCATATTTATGTAAGAATGACAAAGTGTTTGAGTATCAATACCATTAAAATATGGAATTTTAAAGTTGATTTAGGTGGTGGTCTTTTTCACTAATACGTTTTCACGTAAATAAAATCTTCATCTCCTCATGGCTACTTTTGAATCATATGGGTAGAGGAAAACTAAAAGTAAGAATCAAGAAAATTAAAGAAAGAATACTAAAAATAGGAAAACTAAAAAAAAGAAAATATCAAAATAGAAAACAAAGGCTAATAAACTAAAAACAAGAGTACTAAAAGCAAGGAATCTAAAAACAAGAATACAAAAATCAAGAAACCAAAGGCGAGAAAACTAAAATCAAGAATACTAAAAGCAAGAAACCTTAAAACAAGAATCCTAAAATTAAGAAAACTAAAATCAAGAATACTAAAAGCAAAAATACTAAAATCCAGAAAACTAAAAGCAAGAAATGAAAGGCGAGAAAACCAAAGGCAAGAATATTAAAATCAAGAAAACTAAAAGTAAATACACTAAAAGCAAGAAACCTTAAAACAAGAATCCTAAAATCAAGAAAACTAAAAGCAAGAATACAATATTAGTTAAACACGGTGAAGGCATCGCAACGCCCTTAATGATAACTAACAATTCTCTTTATTTGCTAATTAACAACTGACGTACAACAATTTTTTACTGACCTACTTCAGTGTAGGTAGAGGGTATACCATGAGTTTGCAATACTGTGAGTGAATTTAATATCTCCACTTGCAGATGCTTCCTACCCTTCCTTTTCCAAAGCCCACTTCTTGGATTACTCGAAGCGCTTATACGCTCCGTTTCCTCTTTTCGCCTTCTCCCATACACCTCTCTCTCTCTCTTTCTTCGAGTCTCTGAATTCCTCGCTAAAATATTCCAAATCTCTCCATCATTAGCTATTATTAACTGGCTCATACTGAGTCTCCCTCACAAGGAAGAAGATGATTTTATTGCTCTTGAATGTAAACCCACGTCTCCTTACGTATCCTGAAGGTGAAATGTTTGTGTCTAATACTTTCGTGTGCTGGAGAAATTTCAATAAAGTTGCACAAGGGTGAAATTCTTTTTAATATCATCTTACGAAAATAAGTAAGAAACCAGTAAACGATTAGAAATAAATTCTAAAGGAAGTTACTTTTCCAAATATATTTCTTGGGGAGTTTGTTGTCATAAATGAAGATATAAGGCTATTTATAAATTGCTTTTTCTAATAATTACTATAAATATATCTTGCACTTTGCAAATTATCTTAATTTTCTTTTCTAGTAGACCACTCAAGAGAAACAATAGTTAAAGCGGGAATAAATGAGGCGTTCGGAAGCTAAGGGATGCAAGTGACATCGCCGAATAAAAAAATAATACGAGGTAATCTTTTGTATATAACCCGAAATATTTGTGACACAAAACTGTCATATTTTGTACAAAAAAACCTTGGACCTCAACGTGTTCGTGTACAAAATATGACAGTTTTGTGTCACATATATTTCGGGTTATATACAAATGATCTCGTACTTTTTTATTCGTCAATGTCACTTTCTTGGATTCCGGACTCGATAAATATATTGTACTGTTCGGATTCGAACTCATGACCCATATAAATTCTTCGATTCAGTTCTCTTCATGAACTCAGCCAACATGTACATGGATATTGCACAAAACTGCCTTTACAGTGTTTCAAATGTGTTTTTCTATGACTAAATTACATTTTGGATTTGTTTTGAATGTATTCTTTATCCAAATGAAAGCTTTTGGTTAACTTCAACTATAACTTGCCACTTTCTGAAAAAATGTTGTCCTTTCAAAAAACTTTGGACAACCCTGACACAACTATTAGCATTTCGTTAATGGCAATTATCAGAGTAATTCAGACTAGATCTGTGGGAAACAATTTACTGTCTAGCAGCATTGTTAGAAACTGATAAGAATAAATACTGATAGAGGGAGAAAGAAAGAAAGAAAGAAAGAAAGAGAGAGAGAGAGAGAGAGAGAGAGAGAGAGAGAGAGAGAGAGAGAGAGAGTGTGTGTGTGTGTGTGTGT
>JAGDQP010013436.1:36383-47832 GCA_022664845.1 Lepisma saccharinum
AGAGAGAGAGAGAGAGAGAGAGAGAGTGTGTGTGTGTGTGTTTGTGTTGGTTGAAAGCCAAACATATCGTGAGCCATTTGTATCGAAAATACCGCTCATTAGAATATTTGTGCGCACCTCAAAAGATAATATAACAACTTATCTTACAAAATACTCCTTTTAGTACCAGTAGAATAGGTGGAGAATAGTTTTCGAGAGATATGGATTTTTATCATCGTTAGCATTGGGAGAAGCAAAAAAAAAAACTCTTTTATGTTTCCCCAACGATCGTTCCGTATATCCACCCAGTTTTTCTTCCCCCTCCTCGCCACCACTGCATCAAGAACCCAGAACCTTACCCCTACAGCACCATCCCTTGCTTCCTCAAGGATTCAATTTTGACTGTTACACGGTTTTCCCGTAGCACATATCCATACTTGTTTGTATTCCCAAAACCCCTAAAGGTTATAGGGTGGAAGAAGAAGAAAAAAAATGGGATAAACGAAAAAAGGAAACTTTGCAGGAATGTTATCAGAAAGAAAAGGAAGGAACGATAGGGAAGATGAAGGAATGCTACATTATACGGAAAACTTTGAAAGAATTTTTCTTCTTTTCTTTATTTTTTGGTTCTTGAAGGTGAAAGACTCGAAGGGCACCTTAGAAAACTCACTTCTCCCATAGGACGAGAATAAGGGATCATTTGTAGCTGAAGAATTTACCCTTCCCATACACAGATCTAGCTCCGCTTAAATATGGGGGTAAAGGAGGAGGCAGCGGGCCGAGTGTCCCTGGAGAAAGTTTTCGCGAAGGTCCATGTGTTCTTCAATGGTCATATTTCAAGTAAGATGCGTAGCTATGTTAACACCTAACGCTTCTCTCCCCCTTCATCATCTTCTTGAAGAGAGAACCTAGCCACCCAACCCACGTAAAGAAAGCAAAACGAAAGCTTAGGCCCACACCCACACACCAACTCCAGCAACCTCTCCATATCTTCACGTAAATGAAAACCGACGAGAAAGTATAGCCCGCCAAGAAGTGTTGCTGCTTGAGTTGAATAAGAATTCTTGAAATAAAAAATAAAGGGGAGAAAAGTGTAAACGCGTTGTTTTGAAAGATATGGTAGCGAAATGGAAGACACGAGAGAAGGTGCTATAGAATAAGGGGTTTGGAGTCTGTTCTCTTCAACAGACTTGGTTCTTTTCTTGCACAGCATACGAATAGATAACAATGAACCCGGCATTGAAAGAAAAGAGGGAGATAGTTTAAAATAAAGAAAAGAAAAGGAACACATTTCATTCCTTCAGATCTTAAGTCTTTGCTTCTCTTTCTTTGTGATAAATTTTCCTTCCTTTTCGTCTCAGAGGAGAAGAAGAAACAGAAAGTAGGGAACAGAAGAAGAGATCTGGACTTGTAACCTCTCGATATTGTCCACTCTCTTCAAGTTTTGGTGCTTTTCTTAAAAGAAAAAAGAAAGCCCTTTTTTCCATTCGGAAAAATCTGAGCTGTTGGTTCGATCAATATATATATTCTTCGTCGAAGAAGGATTTTTGTTTGTAGTTCGTTTTCTCTTTATGTTCCTTTTGTCTTTTTTTACTTCTGTTATATCTTCGTTTTCTTCCTCTCCATCAGGTAACATTTATTTCATCCTCCCACTTGTCTGAATGAGTGATTCTGATGCGAGATTTCTTGAGCCATCCTTATGAGACTTTCTTTTTTTACTGAAATTGCTGAAGAAAGCAACTTCGATTTTCCATCACTAACTCTGAAAAAAAAGAGGTGGAAATATTACTTTCTTTTCTTTTTTCTTTTCAATTCTATTCATTGATAGTTTCCTTCTTCCTTTGTTTTAACTGTTTTCTTTCAATGCGTTCTTTAACTGCCACGTTACGTCCATATTTGCTCTTCCATTTTTATCATATCACAATTAATATCGGGAAGACCGAGTATTACTTACAAAAGGGAAAACAAGGTTATAGGAGAGTGCCCTTACTAAGTGAGTTTTTCTCGCACTCACATAAGGTAGATTCATCCCATTTCCTTAGTTCGCCATGGCAACTACACTGTGTAATCATAATGTCATAGCAACGGTGCCCCACTAAATGTGTTTTCTTTCAATCTATACCTTTTGATTGAATTATCCCATTTTATGAAAAACATTATGTATGTTTTTAGAATATTGTCAGTGAACTTGTCACCATTAATATAGAAAGTGGAACTGAAATTGTCAATGGTTCGTGGTCATCTGTGACGTTTACAGTCTTAGTTCTCAATGGTCGTCAACTCTACTGTAAACGCATTGCTTAGAATCTGCAAGGTGAACCGAAGCCTAGATTCGCCGAATCTCGTTTTCACCCTCTTAACGAATTTTCCTTGGATAAGGACCTAGTTAAATCGACTGGTTTTTAAAATCCATACTTGTATGTCATAATGTCTCCCACACAGTATGTTAATTATCTTCCCCTTTTCTCCTATCCCCTTGTTGCAAACATACTAGTACACATTCCGACTCGTGGTATTCAGAAACTACACGTGGGAACTTCTTTCAGGGTATTAAAAGCCTGTTGGAGACTGCTGTAGATATTAATTACACTTTCACACACATGGTGATCTGTTGCTCTCTTTCCTTTTCGTTTCGATTTTGTCTGTTGATATTATTTTATATTTATTTAAATTATAACACCATCAACATTAATAATTCGATAATTACTGGTTTCATAGATTGATTTCTAATCACAAAGCTTTGCTAATGTAAGTATGTGCCCTTATTTACTGGAATTGCATTGAATTCTCTTTATTATGGTCTTGTGACTATGTTGGTGTAGGCCGGAACAAGGTACTGTAGTGACTATGAAAACCTTAGTTATTATTGTCAGATACGGGTTCGGATCAAGGATTCCGAATACAAAAATCACCGCTCCACATACTGCTGTCCTTCCGCAAATTTCTCAGTCGAGAACAAAGAGAGAGAGAAAGAATTGGTAAGACCTAACTGCTTCTTTGATAGCCGCCTTGTTGTCATATTGAAATTTTGTAAGTCGCAGCGAGTAGGACGAAAGATTTTGAAATAAATGTGGACTCCAAAATCCAAAGGATACAAGTAACATCGATGAATAAAAAGGTTCGAGGTAATCTTTTATATACAACCCTAAATATATGTATGTGACACAAAATTATCATATTTTATACATGGATACATTAAGGTCCAAGGTTTCTTTGTACAAAATATGATAGTGTTGTGTCACAGATATTTCGGGTTATATATAAAAGATTACCTCGAACTTTGCTTTATTCGTCGATGTCATTTGCATCCTTTGGCTTTTAGGTCATTGTTATCAAATAAAGTTTCATTTTTTTCTGGCTTCTTTATTACCAATCCTCACTTTGCCCTCAAATTACCCGCTCTTCTTTAAGGAAAAAATAATTGTTTAAAAGAGGCAAACATCAAGTGACCTCAGGATATGTAATAAACTTTAAAAAGAGAATAACTTACAATTGTATACACCTGTATAAAACACTGAGAGATACACAGCTGATGGCAGTGCACAGCTGCGTTGGTTCAAAATCATCTCTATCTCTCCCCCCTTTTCATTGTGCTGGGCGAAATAGAACTCCTTCAACTGAAAATCTAATGAAACACATGCCGAACGAAATTCATTACCATGGCGACGAGTAATTAAATCTAAGAGAGAGAGGCGGCCGATGTTCTCGGGGTTTCTTTTCTCTCGCCTCGCCGCTTCTTGTAATTTTATACGAAGAGAAATAGCGAAGAAGATAAAGAAAGAAAGAAGAAAAAGGAATATACAGTATTCTTTAATAAAATAAAAAAAAAGGTTAAAATACGAAAACCAGCTAGACTAACTTGAAATGGAGAAAACGTTCTTTTTCGGAAAATAAAACGAGAAAATTAAGAAAACTGTAAAGTTACAGGTATAGTGTGATCGATATTTAATTTCACACAGACCTGCACACACATATACGCAATGATATAAAAGATGAGTTATGAACTCATATATCTTATCTTTCGGATAAAAAAAGGAGCGAGAAAATGGAGAATTCAGAAATTTGTCTAGTATCTAACACAGTATCAAAAAAAAAAATGAAAGAAGTAATTAAATTAAATTATATTTATGACCTCTAGGCAATTGTGGTTCAGACAATGATAGTGTACAGGAAAGGGATATGGGAAGAGAGTCATGCAGAACCTAGTTTGAAGATAATGTTTCGGTATTTGACCAGTGTCACTGATTAAAAACTCTGGGAAAACTTCAGTCGGTTGCTGGGTTTGAACCTAGAATCTTCAGGATGCAAAGAAAAGGTTCCATCAACTGAGACCCAGCCGCACGGTAAATTAATTACATTTGTCAACTCCAGAAGTCAAGGGATACAAATGACATTAAAGAATAAAAGAAGTTCGAGGTAATCTTTTATATATATAACCCGTTATATGTGACACAAAACTGTCATATTTTGAACATGGACACATTATCGTCCAAGTTTTTTTTTTGTACAAAATATGACAAAGTCAAAGTCTTTGTAAATTGTCCTGCATATTGCTACATGATTAATTGAACTGGGAATACGTATATCAGTGCTCTTTCCCCTGATATACAAAACGCAAATCCTATTTAGGTAGACAATCTGACATCTGCAAAGAAATATGGTTTTAAAAGTACTGATAATAAAAACCTCCAGTTTCCCTTTGTGTATGAAGGAACCAGATGTCTTCTACAGTGTAGCTGTCTCAAACCTATCCTATTTACCTCTAATGATCATAGCTTAATTTCTCCGTCGAGAAGATGCTGTTCTCCTTTTGTGAAGGAATGCTTTTTGTTTGTTACCAAAAGAGGATAAGACATGTATATCATCGAAGTGGGTCTTGATGGGTGTGTTAGTAAGCACTGCGTGCGGAGGAGTGTGGTTAAAGTAGGTGTTGAATAAGAACTCTGTGAGTGATGTTGGTGATGATGATGATGATTACGGTGGTGGTGCTTGTGGTGATATGGAAGTAGACTGTAAAGGCTTAAGGTTTTAGCACAAGAACCTCTACCATGAATTCTTTTTACCTTTCAACAAGACACGAAGATCAAGGAGTTATAGTCACATGTATTGTCTCTTTGACAAAGGATATAACCTTTTCTCTTCAGAAGTGACACATTTCCGCTTATGACTTGCATCATTCTCTCTAACTCTCTCTCTCTCTCTCTATTCTATCTCCTTTTCTGTAACCCATTATCTTCAACACAATCTCAAGAACAGAAAGCCGTACTTCCGTTCATATTCCCAACAACTAACTATGACTTTAAAGGAATCCCCCATCTTTTCAAGTGAATTCAGCGAAAGGCCTTAAATTTCATTTTTAAAACGTTTCATAGCTCTATTGCACTTCAAATCCCAAACCAACCCTCCAGCATCACATCTTTATGATATTCTCTCTCTCTCTCTCTCTCTCTCTCTCTCTCTCTCTCTCCTCCACAAAGTCACTAGAAGAAGGAGCACTTAAGGAAAATGACGAT
Organism: Lepisma saccharinum; assembly: GCA_022664845.1. NCBI lineage: Eukaryota > Metazoa > Arthropoda > Insecta > Zygentoma > Lepismatidae > Lepisma > Lepisma saccharinum. Next base: position 41,876 of record JAGDQP010013436.1, read on the forward strand.
AATGGGTGTATCATGAAACGGTGGAGCTATAAAAAAAACTCTTTCTGTAATTCTTTCTTCACCATTCAGGTTTCATAGCCCCATCCTACCTTATATTATCTCATTTGTTTTCCAACTACGATTAAATTAGAGTCAAACAATCAATCTGTCAGAAATCCTGGATACCCACCAAGATGACAGTACACTGGACTTGAATCACGGATTTGCTTATTGTAAAGCGAACGCTTTACCCACCGAGCTACTCGGTTTACTTTATAAGTAGTTCTTTTGTTTAAATATTTGTACTCCCAATATACAAATTTAATGTATAATTGGACAGAATGTTTCACTGTTTTGTGATCATGAAAAGAACTAAAAATATTACTTTTTCCCATTACATTAACTGCCTTTACTTATTATTACAAATTAGATATTTATGACCTTGAAAGACCATTTGGATATTTTTATCCATTCGTGTTGAATCAAAATAGTGCTTGACGCAAAAGTACCAGTCACACTATTTTACAGTACAAATTTAGTTTTGACATTATTGAAAACGACAAGTTATATATGAAAATACGTATAGATGCAAATACGATGTCACTTTCGTTGTTCGTTGCAATTCAAATTCAGTGAAAATATATGAAACGTAGCTCAGATTCATAGAAACTAACCTATAAAATAATCGTAGCTTAGATGGTAGAGCGTTGGGTTCGCCGTTTTGCATTCGGAACGTTCTGGATTTAATATATGGCTGCCAACTGTCCCGGATTGACCGGGATTGACCAGGACTATCCTCTTCTGTGTAAGCCAAAGCTAAACCATGCCCGGGACCGGAATTAGCATCTGGCTTTTAAGTATAAGTTAATTTTGAAAATAGCAATAAGAACATGAAGAAATTGTGAACGAAAGTGGTAAAGCAATTTAGAATACTTTCCTGTATTTAATGACTTATTAAGCTTACATAAATGCTTAAGTGCATCATTATTTCATATTCTAATACAACAAATATCCTAAATTCATACAATCAAGTCTTCCGCTTCGAACCCCATACAACGTTTATATTTTGCATTGTCCCGGATTGACCACAGCCATAGTTGTCAGCCCTAGTTTGATACCAGCGATCGACCAACCTGACTGAGGTTCATCCAGGGATTTCCGCAGCCACACTATGGAAAATGCCGGAATTATATATTTAATTTAGTTCATGTTCGACTCACTTCAGTGTCTTTCCTCTGCAATGTTCCAGCCTTAGCCATAGATGCACAAAAGCTATAAATAAATTCAACTGAATAGAAATTGAGAGGAAAGTTTTCAAGTCCCAAAAAGTCCATAAGATGGCAATAGTACCAGAACATATAGCAATCTAAACAAATGAAAAAAAAAAGTTTGAAAGTTGCATTAACTTTTGGTGTTATTTTGTCAATTTTTGCAAGTTTTTAAATTTAGTCTTTTGCATCTCTTGATTTGATAGTACCTAAATACATTTTTTTAATAAATATTATATTCACTGTCGTTTTAATTTACTATAAATGTAAAAGAGAAAAGAGTAACAAAAAATTAAAAATATGTTCTTATAGCGAAAATAGAATGAAAATTATCCCCTTTTACTTCAAACAGAACTCTATATAAAAGATAAAAATTCAACCAGAATAGAAACGAAGACATTTTCTTCCCAAGACTGAAGTAAAATCTGGTGGTCCACAAAAATAGACATCTTGCTCTCCAATTTATGTCAATCAATCAACAGCTAACCAGGCAAGTGTATCAGAGAAGAAAATAGAATTTGCATTGAGATCTTTCTCTCTTCCCTTCTTCCTGTCCGACCCCCCACCCCCCACAGCTTCCTTCAGAAGCTGACTAGAAAACTTTTTTGTCTTCGTGTGACGCAGAGGAACAGAGACGCTTCAGCAGAAAGAAAGAAATGTACACGTGGGATAAAAACAAGAAGAGTGAATTCTAGAAAGTAATGTGTTATGTGACTGAATAAAACGCAGAACTGTCATTTCTAATATTTCATTACATTGTCAATTCACGAGGAAGGCAGTAATAAGATGCTTTCTGTTGTTTATTTCGTGCTTTTTTTTAAAAAAAATCAACCGATAGCTTTTCGCTTGACTAAAAATATGTATCAGAAACAGAACCAATGAAATGTATCTAAAATTATACATCAATACGATGTGTTTCTCTTTCTCTCTCGTTTTGTCCCTCATACACATATACATAGATTTAAGCAGGAGCTGAGCGAGTGGTTGACATGTAATGCAATTATTTAGAAACTTAAATTAGTCTCGTTACCATGGAAACGGATCTGTTTTAACATTCTAGTGTGGTTGAAGCCATAAGAATGTTTCGAGGCATTAGTTAGGTCAAGTTTGGTACAAATTGGTTCAATATTGCATTCGCCAAGCTCGAATATAATGTTTCATAAGTAAGTATTTTAAAAATAAAACAGTTGACGAAAACATTACCATATAGTGTACAAGATAATTCCTAAGTTTGTAGCAAAAACTTCTGCTTAGCTGAGTGATTAACACTCTTTACTTCGGCATGATATCCGTTGAGGATTCAGGAATTTTCGGTCCTTATCCAGCATCGTGAGGACAATTTAAGAGCTACTTAAAACAAAAGTAGTCGATGTCGATTACAGAAATCACGAAAACCAGCACTGGAAATAGTTGTACTGTCCACACAGCACGAAGCGCAATGGAATTTAGTGTCAGTATTCCTTGCAAAATCTACATCCATTTTAGAAAAGCCTTTTAACCCAGTTAAAGTCTTAAAGTCTAAACTCGGAAACAAGTTGTTAAATATATTTGTCGATTCCAGAAGTCAAGGGATACAAATAACATTGAAGAAAAAAAAAAATGTTTGAGGTAATCTTTTATATGTAACCCGAATTATATGACAGAAAATTGTCATATTTTGTACATGGACACATTACGGTCCAAGACTTCTTTGTACAAAATATGACAGTTTTGTGTCACATATAGTTCGGGTTATATATAAAAGAATACCTCTAACATTTTTTATTCGTCAATGTCACTTATGCCTTTGGCTTCTGGATTTCTCATTGGTAGGCATCCTGGAATTAATTGACAACAAAACACTGGCTAGGTATTTTAGATTAATTGTATTTGTACCAAGTAACACACACATACTCAAACTTTTAATCCTTTTCTAATCCACGAAAAGTAAACAAAAATTCTCTTTTGGAGCTTCAAAGTTTAAAACTCGATTTAACAATTATGGTTAATCTACAAATAATTACAATCTAAATAACATTTTCGAAAATCCACAAGTTTGGCGCAGTAGTATTTAATTTCGTAAACAAACTTCCTTAGATTAAAACTGTAATATAACTTCTATTTTGCTCCCAAAACGCAGACAAATATATTACATAAAAGCAAATTTAGAACTTTCATGTTTGACTTTCTACCTATATTTCCACTCGATTGCTTACAAAGAACGAGGGGAGTTATTTGCACCATACTATTTGCATCGAATTGTTTTATTGCTTGGAAGAAAAGTGGTGCTATACGTTCGTCAATTGTTTTTTTTTTATTTCCTAAGCTCCAAGTCATGTGCATGGCTGGATTGACGTTTACTGTTTCCACCACAGATTCCGCGTTTTTGCGATAGATCGCGTTCAAGAGTGAATGATAGAGGGTAGTGGTGGTGGTGGTGGTATTGGGGCTAGAGGAGGATGTGGCAGGGTTGTTTGGAGTGAAGGCAAGTTTGTTGTAAAAGGAGTGAAGGATGATGGTGAAAAAAAGGGGACGAAGAGAGTAAATGGTTGGTACCCATAGAGCGACTGGTCAGATCAAAATTACACCCAAAGGCTATTTCAGTTTCCCCTCTGAGCCCCTCTCCACCACACCACATCCCCCTGTATTTCTCATTCTGTTCCCGTAGATACATACGCTGAGGCATACTCGTCGATTGAATTAACGTAATTAGTCAGTGCCGTGGAAACGCACAGAAGAAACCTATTCGCCAATTACCTCAGGGTATACACTAATTGGAGATCGCAGTTGGAGTCTATACCTAGGAAGTGTCAATTATATGGGAATAGGGCTATATTGAAACTTACAGATGGGTTTTTTAAAGCTTGACTTAAATATGAACCAATTCGATTTTTATTCCATTTCCAGTAATTGTAGAAAAAATCTGTAAATCTCTGTATCTACCTATGGAAATTAATTTAGGTCTTTGACAGACCATTTCAAAAATACGTGCATAAAACATGTCACTTCAGTGTTGTGTAAATTGTTAAATTATATATCAGTTGAGCAACCTACTCGTAACATATTAGTAAAGCACCGAGCGGCTGTAGCTTAACTAGGAACTTCGCTTCCTGGGGCTCCTGGGTTCAATGCAAGCCTATCTGAGTTTTTTCCAGTTTTTTTCAATCAGTGACACCAGACAAATGCTGTAAGTAGTAGTAGCAAAAACCTATAGATTACTGAATTTTGGTATGCTTGTCGCCTAGTTTCAAGGTGCCATCCGGTATGACGGACGAAAACTCCTGACCGACCGGGATCTACACCAAGACAGCGACGCCAAATCGCTATAAACTGAGTTACGACATCTTGGTGGAGGATATATGAGGAGGTTAGTTCTTATGATGGCCGTCGTCATAAGGTTGAACACCTATGATGGGCGTTACCTTCTCCGTTCCTCTTCCCATACGACGAACTCTCCAAGGAACACCATACAGCCAAACATTGTCATTTAAATAAATTAAACGAGCATAAACAAACCAATCTATGACGAGAATCGTACCCTTTACTATTTGACCCCGAGAGTCTAGATTGTCAACAGTTGGAAATGAAAATCTGTCAATAAGGAAATCCTTGCTGCGTATCTGAAATGTATTACTACTTACTGACAAGATGCACTTTTATTTTTTATTCTTTTAGACTTAGGTATTTTAACAGAAATATACACTATACTTTAATGAAAGTTCCTAATTAATCCTAAAAGGAGAGTCTAAGAAAGAATTAGAAGCTAATAGATCGAAAAAAGATGCTTTAGTTGTTAGCAATCACCAGACTGCCAGTCTCCTTCCGCCCTTTGTCTTCTGTCCGTCGCCAATTCCTTCCTTGAACTCATCCACATCAGTTCCTTTTGTTTTCGCCTACGTTGAAAGCTTCTTTTCTTCACGCGACGAGATCTTAAGGAAAGGGAGACAGGGCTGGTGATGAAGAGTGGAAACAACGGCGGCTGCCCCTCAAGTTTCCTCTTCAATTTTGGTGCTGGTCGTTAACAGCTGAGGCCTCAAAGAATTCTTTCGTTACTGATTGGTTGAGCTATTTTCTTCTTTTCCGAATACAGTACAATATTTTTCGTAAACAAAATTGAACGTATATCAGCGCATTCTGGTAGCCATCACTCGTGCTTTACTTTTCGTTCGTTTTGAATATCTAATTGATCACTAGAACACATTTAGAGCCATGATCATGATTAAGCAATGAACATACGCAAATTTGCAAAGCTACACAATCTTACGTTTCGATAGTTGTGAATCGTTTTGTGTTTATATTGAGGTAGCATCTAATACAGCACTGATCAGCCTTTTTCAAATCGAAATTTGCATATGTTTTAAGCAAATAAATTACAAAACTCGCTGTGGCGTCATGCAGTTTTTTTTTTTTTGCGAATAGGAAATTCTGTTGCAAAACTAAGGAAAAAAGAAACTTTGTAAACTTTGTTTTGTAGGTCATTTTAGTAACTATACACTTCTGATCGTCAAGATGCGATTAGCTGTTAAGTTCTAAAATTCACAAACATCCATGCACCAGGCGGGATTCGAACCCAGAACCTTGGAGGTGTTGGGCTGACGCATCAGGAAAAACGAGTACCACGGTTGGCTTCCAAATTTGAATATATTTTGATTTAATTGAGACAGGTGACAAATCAGAAGATGAATACGGTCACATGACGTAGAAGTCCGTCATGTATGATCAGTCGCTATT
>JAGDQP010013437.1:0-17768 GCA_022664845.1 Lepisma saccharinum
ACCACCCCAGAAACTGAAGATCCAGTCAATATTGCAGTCCTGCCCTACACTGGTAAACTTTCTGGAAAGGTTGCAAGAATCCTGAGGAGACACAACATCAAAACCATTCATAGACCGCCGTCAAAAATCAGAAACCTACTTCGTCCAGTTAAGGACGACTTGGGTCTTAAGACACCAGGAGTATACTGCATTCCTTGTGAATGCGGAAAAACATACATAGGACAAACAGGACGGACAGTAGAACATCGATGCAAGGAGCATGAAAGATACATAAAGCTATTTTATCCGGAGAAATCAGGCCTGGCAGAACACAGCATAACAGAAAAACATAGAATATTATTTTCTGACACTAAAATTATCTCAAAGAGCTCCAATTACTGGGATAGGATAATAAAAGAATCTCTTGCCATACTACAAGAACGTAATAATGTCAACAGAGATACAGGATTTCAACTTAGTCGGACTTGGACAGCAGTCATAAAGAAAACATACATGAAAACGACCAATCAGCGTCAAGCTATAGGCCAACCAATCAAAGACACAGATTCTTAAGCTCCGCCCCCTACCGTTACTATATATAGTACACATGAACTGGTCTCAGTATACTTGCCCTGAAGATGAGAACAATGTCTGTTCTTGAAACGTCGGCTCTATCGTCGGACTTCACCTGGCTGATATCCCGAGAACATCTGTATAATATCTTGGAAACATTTTGGTTTCTATTTCGAAACCGAAACCAAATTCTTAATTTGGTTTCGTTTACCATCCCTGCTATCAAAGCACGCTCGAACATTATTAATCTTCAATTTGCAAATTTTTAACTCCGTCGAGACTCAAATATCATAGTGGAAATTACTATCATATGTTCTCCTTATATAATTGTACAACATGTGCAACATAGATTTTTATATTTTGTCCCACCAATAATATCGGACCTTTAATACGCATAAAGTGCGAATTTCTGGATTTTCAAACATTCATAAATAATTAAGGAACTACATGTAGCCTTCATATTTTGTATACATTCAATATAATTTGATGTGTAATAGGGTACAAAAGATCAATGTTGATATTCAATCCGTTCCGTACGAAAAAAGCCCCCTAAAACAGGAATTTATTCTGTATTGACAATCACATTAGGATACCATTTTGATCACTTTAGTTATTTTAGGTTTATCATGCAGAGAACTAAAATTATCAAGCAGATTTAAAGGTAAAAAATGGCATCTGTTTGAATGTCCTATGATAAACCAGTACTGAGATATTACATTATTTTTTAAAGTACTGAAAAAAATGGCGGAAATTAATTAATAGATTGGGATAAAAACAAAAGAATACCCATTTTGAACTATTCTAATATAAGGAATATATTATTATTATTATTATTATTATTTGAAAGAAGTCGATTAACTAAGGTGGACGATTTCAAATAGTTTGTATAAGTTCGCAAAAACCTCTCTGTCTTATTCGTAGTTTACAACATTGTGGTGGGTACTTTAAGTATGTTGTTTATCATTACTAGACGATGTAAAATATCCAATAACACGACGTACTCCCATTCAAAAAAATAAAACTCTATACCTAGTTGGCAACACTGACAATCTGGTGACATCGTGTTTTCACTCCCGATGTCCACCGTGTTGCTAGAAACAAATTTCCGGAAAGGGAATTTTCATTCAATGACTCGTTTCTGACTGAGAATTATTCATTTCCTCCGATTACTAGGCGTCGAATTTGGACTCATAGTTGGAAACGCTGTATATCCAAAACTAAGCGGAATTTCACCCTTGTTCAAAGGACCTTTTTTACTTGTTTCGATGTCGGTAACCACTTTCCGAAAGTTCAGTCCTTTAATCTCAAATACCGTGGATATATCCCTTATTTAAGTTTGTGAATTTCCAGGTTTCGCCTTCATAGCTCTGTCCTCCTTGTCCATTGCACCTTAAATTTTGGTATTCTTCATATCTCACTATCCTCTATCAGATGCACTATGTTTTATTCAGATCTTAGCGACAACGTATCGTGACCCTCCCTTGTGCGTTGTTTTCTCTATATAGCTATAGTCTTTGTACGACGGATAAAAGTGAGTGTTTCTAGAATTCGTAAGTATATGAAGCAATTATAGTGCGATGAGAAAAGTATGCTAATAAGCCAATCTTTTATTAATGCATCGTACCCGTCTACGATCCCGACCTCTCATCTTTTGAGCTTACATACTATGGAACATTTTCGACAATCTTACGGGATAAGTAAAGAGAAAAGCAAACACAACTTTTATGTTTCCATCCTCCGTAAACAAAAAAGTAATTCCATGAATTTGAAAATATCATTACTTAAATTGTTACGCTAATTTTAAGAACTGTAATAAACTGACAGAAATCATACAATTAGGTATTTAAAATGGATTGATGTCTTGACAACTATCCATCATCTTCGGACAAGGATATGACACTAAAATGATATGCAATTAGATAACTATAATAAATTGATGTACTCTTGTGGCTATTGCCGAATTTGAACAAGATGACAGCCGTTTTGTCTTTGATTATTTAATTTCTAATGGTTGTAACAACAATTTTGAAAATTAAAAAGGTTGAAAAGTCTAATATTACTGTTTGCCATTTCCATGTCCGTTCGACACGATACTTGTTGGCAGCTAAATAACTAGTTAATTTTGAAGAAATTTTATAATGTTAATCTTTAATGTATGAAATAATGGTCAAGGCTAAACAAAAGTGAATATTTCATTTTTCTCAGCAAAATTAAGCAAGTTAAGGTTGTCAATTATTATTTGATATCCTTGTGTAGTCTATAATGAAATCTATTAAACTAAAATATTTTGTTCAACTCTATATCAACCTCGTTTGCTGTGTGATTTCGGGGATTCAACATTAAAGTACTAATATTGTGTTGAATCATCATTAAAAGCAGTGTTTGATTTGCGAGGGGGATAGCGGGGGTTTGCCCTGGTGCGTGATGATTTCATCCCGAATATTACCCAAACCTGGGATAAAATTTTTGTATTTACACCAAAACAGGTACTATGCTGAAACTTACCAGCAACCACTAGTCTTAGCATTACCCCTTCGTAATTTATAACAAATCGAACAATGATTAAAAGTACATCCATTGTGTTGAATCATGGAAATTAACAACGTTTTGTTATGTAGATTTGACACAAACAAGTGATGCTCGCCCTGGAGTAGCAAAAAGTGTTAACAGTCATAGCTTGCTGTGTACTTTCTTATTTTGCCATTACACACGATAGTGCTACTAGGAGAAAGCCCTAAATAACCAGTAAAATGATGTTTAATAAAATAGTATGACCATAAATTATTTATCTTATCTTCAGAAAATAGTAAACTGTAGGCTAATGAAGGTTCTGTAATCATATGCAATACATAAATATATGAATATAACTTGCCTTTCTTCGTGATTCATCTGTAAATTTCTCCCATATGTATCTCAGTGATGTACACACACACACACAATATATATAGTACTGCAATATTGAAAAAAAACTTTGGAAACTTCCCTCGTAAGTAGCTTCGGAATTAAATAATATTATCTATTGTACGTTTTTGTTACTACTACTTATTATTATTGTATTGTCGTACTTCAAATATTATGTACACTCTATAACGGACACGCAATGAATTTATATTGTGTTATAATCTTTATCATAAAATAGATTCAATTTCATTGTGGGAGTGGAAATTATGAGTTAGGGATAGAAGATACTTTAATCAGGATGGTCAACACCAGGTCTCGAACCTTCATGCCTTCTCCCAAGTACTGCCTCGAAGCAGAAAACGTCAGTGTTTGGTTTTAAGTTTGTTCTATACAAAAAGTTTGTTTTAAGTTTATCCTGCTTCGACAAAACATTAACATATGGTCAGTCTATTAACTTTTCCTTCTTTCTCTCCAAGTTTAAAGAGAAACATGTTAACGGAGAACAAAAATAAAAGAATAAAAAGTAATTAAATTGGTGTAGTAGCGGGTAATTATGTGAGAGTGTATAAACAAAGGAAGTCATAAAATTTGATATTGTTTGCAGTTGTATAAACAACGGAAGGTGTTTCTTGTCTTTCTGGACCTCCCACAATTCGCTCCCTACCTTCGAGGAAATGTTTATATTTTCTCCCCCACGTAGCAGGCAATGGATGTGTGAGAAATTTTGTTTTGGTCCATACCGCCATATGTTGTTGTTGTTGTTCCCCCTGTGCTGGAATAACACCTTTTTTTCTTGTTGGATAGAGTTTCCGTTTTTCATCTTTGCAGTTATGCCCGGGATATATTGGAGTAAGGTAAGATAAATCTTGTATTGTAATATATTGGAAAATGCTATAGTTTGCATGTAATATTATGGAACTCCAGTCCTTATGGAATTTGATTCGTAACCAGGACCGGGATTTGTGCTGTATCTAAACTTATATATATATATATATATATATATATATATATATATATATATATATTAAGTATATATTTAAGAATATAAGAATAGATTATATCTAACGATATTTCATAATATTTTTTTGATATCTAGCTAGCTAGTTTTATATACATATCAGATACTATTTGTATAATCGGACGAGATTTTGAATTTTCAGATGCTCCAGATTTTGGGCACCTTGGAAGAACATGAAAGAAGAAAACGAAACAAATGTACTTTTTGGAGTACTTGGATCATGTTTTAAATACAAAATAGCTTCATCGCTCTATATTTTAAAATATTTATTATGAAAGTAGGAATTTTGCATCAGTCTTCTACTAACAAGAGCGTGAATTCACAGATTGTACCCAGAGAAGACTGACTATATTTATAATATAAGCAGAAAAGTTACGAAGGATTGTATGATGTCGTGTTTTGCAATCATTTATATTACATTCATTGATAGATCAGTATTCATTTACCTTACTCAGTGACTGGCTTCTATTGCTAAAAATGCTTTATTTCTTCCAATGTATGTTTGAAATATATAAATTTTAGCTACACCCTGCTCTTGTGGTATTTATGCACTCGTCTTTTAGTATTGGAAAGAAGACAAATAGAATTAGAGAACTTCCTTTCAGGGAACTTGAAGCCTGATTTTATGTACTTACCTGACTTGAATGATAGGATCCTCCATATCTTGTCACCGAGACGACTGCATACAACTTTGACCGAGACCGGATGTGATACTCCCCGCATCACGGCAGTTAAAAGTGGACTTTGACTAAATTTACACACACGACACAGATGGCACTGCGCTTTGTCACTAAGGAAACACAACTTCCGCCGCCATTTGCTTGAGGGATTAAGCTTCCGCCGCATATTATTAACGACTCGATGAGTTTTCCACTGTCCTTTGGATATGATTTGTAACCTAGTTTGCGTAAGAAATTGTTGGGACTAAATATTTGACAACTATCATACTCTTTAGTGACTAACTTATAGAAGTGATTAAAATTAATATCCTTTTTCGCCCGATAATTCAAAGTTATGCCTCTAAATGTACAAACATACTTTACTTCATCTGTAACTAGATTCTTTATAGCATAACTGTAATTTTTTTGCACCCGCACCAATATTTGCATCTCCCATCCGTCTTCTATTCCACTGTTTAATTGTCCAAGGTACGTAGCAACAATAGTTCATCTATTTTCTGCACGTATATAACAGAGTCAGTGTAACAAAATAGGAGACATTTCATACCTATAGTTTCCAGTGATTCGTATAAACGAACCCTGGACCATGAAGATATGAAAACTGCTACCCCTACATTAGCAAAGTTATTAGGTGAATTTTCATTTTCAAAGTCCTTATACGTTACTAGTAAATTGTTTTTGTAATGGGAGTCATATGTTGAACTTCCAAATGAGCCGACCTTAGAATTTCCAGGCAGCCTTTTCGTTCAGCAACAACTCGAGTTTGTGGAACATCACACTTCTGTCCTCATTTGACAAATACACAATTCAAAAATATTTTAGAAATGTATCTCAATCCTCCATTATAATGAATCTTGTCATAGCCAGGCCATATACCTTCATGTTTTTCATAATCACGAATATATGCTTGCTTTTTCCCTTCCGTGGTGGAATTATTAGGAAACACACTGGCTTCTTGTTTCATTTTGAGTAAAATATCAACATATGGTTTGAACAGTCCCTCAGTTATTTCAATTTTCCGAACTTCGTACGTATTATCCTTTTCCAACGCCATATGAAGTTCAAGAATACAAAACATTAATTTGATTGCACGTTCTTCTTCATTATGTGCACTGTTATTGTTATTCAATTTCTCCATACAAGAGCGGCACAAACCAAAGACAAGTCGTTTATGGGCATTATGTGGTAAAACGGGTATAGCAAGATCTTTAGGAGGAAGTACTTTGCAATGAACTAGTCCATGGACATGATTTTCCCTTTATAAAATATAATTTTACCTGTTGGCATAGGTTTCTTGGACATCACCTAGAAATAGAGAGAGGATACGTCGAGGTATGCTAAATACTCGTCTTCACTGCATTCATATAGCGCTATAAAGCATTCGGTACGTCCTCCTTCAAATGCGTCTTTAGGACGTAAGAGATCTTCCATTTCACAACATTCATTTCTTATAAAGCTCTGAATTTTAAGAGACGATTGAGCCAAGCTATTCGTCTCACATTCCCAGATAGATACAACTTTAATTTTACAAAAGGATTTAAACAATGTGTGTCTGTCTAATGGTGCTTTGTATCGATCCTGCAAGGTATGTCCCTAATCATCAATAGGATAATGGCGAATGCAAGTATCTACATGCCAGTAACAGCCATAAACTTCGTAAACAGTACGGCTTTTCTTGTTATATCCATTCAGTTTAAACCGCTTACGTTGAACTTCACCTTCATTTTCTGCAGTTCGCAATTTAACGTTATTCTTATATTTCAACCATTGTTTTTCCGTCTTACTTTGTTGGTCACGCTGCTGGAAACCTAAAGGCGGGATGATTGGAATAGTATTTTCTTTTAGATAGCGTGCACAGGAGGCAATACTGCTTGTTAGAATAAAACAATTTATACCACCAGTTTGTTCTTCAATATGATTAGGATCAATGCCAGTATCAAAATTAAAATATCATTCTTGCAATACTTTAAAATTTCTTTTAGAAAATCAAATATCTTTTTATTTTTAACGCATTCCTTGTGCTAGGGAGCAACTTTCTTGAGTTCATCCTCAGATTTGGAGTCAATATCAAAATATTTAATGCCTGGCCAAAGCCCAACATAATTCTGATTTTTAGGAGTGTTAAATATGAATGGGAAATCTCATTTTTTAAGGCTTTCTTGCAACCGCATCGTTGATAGTAATTTAGATAATTAAACTCCCATGAACAAGTACGTATCCCGGAAAATGCTATTATTAACATTTAACTGAATAATCTTTTGTCCTTGCCCAAAAATGTTAGGTGACGAATTTTGTTTTTCCATGAGATATCGCACTACTAGTAACGCGTCATAGCGAGACCCATTATGTGAAATCTCTACTACTTTCTGAGGCTTAGAGCCCTGTTATAGGACATGAATCACAAATACTTCCATTTTATAAAGTACAAACTCCCTCTGACTTTCTGCATTACCACAAACACTACAACTATAATTTTGTTCCATATCATTACATTTATAACACCGAAGAGATGAACAATAGTTTGCCACGTGTTTCCCTTTTCCATTTCCATCTGCATCTAGTAGCATTGTCTCTACATCAACAATAATGTTTAAGAAGTCCTCAATTCGTTTTGGCTCTGTTGGTTTAACCTCTTTTGGTTAAACATCTGTTGGTCGCTTACAGCAAGAGACTTCTTGATAACTTCGTCTATCGTGAGGTAAAATAAATGGGTTAGTGAAGTAGCTCCGAGGTAGAAAACAAGCAGTGTTTATCCAAGAAAATTTATTAGAGGGTCTCTTCATAGGTTCACGTTAATTACAAATAATCCATATCGATTCTAATGTGCTAAAACATAAAACAACCTTAATGTTCCTTACCAATATGTTGTACTTCCCTAGTTACCCTCAAAATAACATGAAGAATATTTATAGAGTATTTATATGCTATTATTAATTCGTATGAGTAATAATAGCACTCATAACACAACGCCAATACAGTGTTAACACTAATTCTTTCAGGAGGGCGGTTGAAACCCCCCGGGGGCAGTCTCTCCCAAAAGCATGCTTGAAAGAAACATTGAAAATAAATGCTATTGATGGCATTAAGACTATAGGTTGCTTGTTTTTAAGCAAATGCAATTCCTAAGCATTGTAATTTCTTATAATTATCCACATTGTAAATAAAACACAAGAAACGTGATAAAAAGCACGCCAAAACTAACATGACAAAAGATGGAAATAGTAAACAATATAGATACGTGAAAAACACAGATACTAGCAATTATCTTTCCGTTTTTTTGTGTTAGAACTAGAAGCAGCCTCCTACATGCTGGTTGTCTTCTAGATATTATACAAGGATGAATGCTAAATTTAGGTAGACATACGTTTCGCTCATTGTATTGAAAAGTTTCTTTTACTTTCCCATATGTTTGAATATTTCGTCAATTTTAGGTGCTTGTACGGTGATGAATAAAAATGAGGTAGGTATACGCCCTGTAGCCGTCTATACCCTCCATTACATCACTGTATACAACCAGGTTTCAATTTTCTGTGTATAGGCAGCATACCTTGCGTCTTTAATAAACCAGTTATTAGCTGTTAATATTTAAAAAAGGACACTTTATTACTGGTGGATATTTTTATTGAGGAATATATTTTACAAGTTACGCAGTAAAAGCCGTAGAAGTATTACAGTTACATCAGCTAAATTGCAACTGGCATATATTAATGGACTCTCAGCCACACAAGGACTACATTTTGTATATTTATCTAATATTACAAAAAAAACATACTATATTTCCCAGTTAAGTACTTGTAAAAATATACCTAAAAACTTCACACATACCTTGATTTTGAATCCAGCACTAAATAGTTGGTTTAGCTGGGGTGTCAGGAAAATTGAACAGAAAGTTTGAAATTATAATATGTAGAGGACAACTTACAACTGAAAGATCAGTTTGACTACCGGCTATACTTGCGACGGGTTCCTTTTTCTCTAAATTCTTACTACAAAAAATAATATTTCTTCCTTACCATAGAGGGGTTCATTGATTTCAACAGCAGCAATCAGTTGCTGCAATAAAGAAGCCACGAATGACCAACGAATACATAAAATGGATCAGCCAAGGTATAACAACAGTTGTCCAGCTGTTATGCGGGACAATGCAGTTTCGTCACATTAAAACATAATCACATTTAGAAAAACATTTCTTTGTATATTTATTAACTTATATGGTCACTTTCGTTCGATTTACCTGTAATACCTTTCCACGGCATTTAATATTCCAAATGTCTGTTTTGGCAATTGTTAACAATATACATTTAGAGTGTAGTTTGAAAGAACATCCACAAATTTTCGAATGTGTTTATTCACATCAAAATAAAAAAAATACGTTGAAGAAACTTCGGAACATGCGTGGTTTTGGAGCTACATGCGCATCAAAGTTGTGGCAGCATTGCCACAAATGATGCCATAACTCTACAAATTCCAGTCGAAGTAAGACCTAATACAGAACAGGGTTTACGACCGAGTGGATGCCGTAGAGGCAAACTTCACAACGTATAGATTTCATGATAAATGAATAAATATGCTAATAAAGTAGGGAGAGAAATCTTCTGTGACTTGCTTTTATGAATCATATACATTGCTCATTGATGTATCGGACGCTACTTCGGTTGCAATTTGCTTAAAGCCTCTAACTTCGAGCGCTTAAAACAATACACTGCGCATGTTTCGAAATTTCTTCAAAGGAATTTATTTCTTCCTTTGGTGTAAGGAATAATCTCCGAAAACTTGTCGGTGTTCGTAAAAAAATATACACAATATTGAACTCCTGCGAATAAAAAGACAGTGGCAATTACAGTTAAGTGTTTCGGTTCTCCTCTCGGAACACGTCTGGTTAGCGTGGGAGCAGTAGACAACTCCTCCCTCCAGGAGACCTCATCCAGTAGTAGATTGAATATGGATATGAATTATATATATATGGTGTATCTTATTATGTGGGTTAGATTTCACAGGCACCAACATACAAAATATTTCCCCATATCGGGACGAGCTTAGGCCGTAGTGCTGTACCGCCCAATAAATTAATTTTATCTTCATTTTTTACCAAATTTTCCGTTGAAAGAATTTCGGAATAAGTGTAATTTTGGAGCTACAAGCGTTCAAACTTATGGCGGCATCATTTTAAATGACGTTGTACCTTGACAAATATTAACATTAGCAGCGTTGATTAAGCAAATCCTAATTGAAGTATAACTGAAAGCACCTACTTAAGCTGTGCATGATTGACAAATGACGTTTAGAGAGGATATCTATGCTTGTCCTATTAAACCATCTGAATCATTCACAAAATGATCTACCGAGGAATACTTGAATATACATCGCTTAAATTGATGTACCGAGGACTACTTCAATTGTGATTTTGTAAGCCGACAACGCTTATGTCATTATTTCTCCAGACGTACTTGTGACGATGCCGTGTTAACTTTTAGTCCCTGTAGCTGCAAAACTACGCATAATACGAAATTTCTTGAAAAGACATTTCTGTTGAGTTGGGATCAGAACTTCGTCTGTGGAGTTTGATCCATTATTAAAATACACCATATAAAAGCCAAGATGGATTATTGATATGTTCAATATTGTGTTAACGTAAACACGCATTTGCCCACATAACTGCAATATAACCCTCTCAAAATAATTCCTGTTAACAATACGCCTTATGCATTTAAATATGAAAAGAAAATAATACTTTGATTTGGTATAAATCAATTGGAGCACGGGCACACCACAGTTGCATTAACATAGCTCAAAATTAAACTTTAAATGCAGTGATGTTAAAGGACGTAAATAAACTGTTGCGGCAAAATAATGTTTATAGTGAAAGTTAACACTACCTTCCTTCGCTCTGGAGAAGTTATTTTCATCTTATGTAGCGCCCTCACAAACACATGAATCATCATCGCAGTTGTAAAAAAAATGTCAGAAACCTCAAAGTGTTGTTTCCTGTCCCAATTCAACACTAATATAAGATGCTTTGTACAAACAGCTTGCATGAAGTAACGGTTCAGAATTTATTACTGTTTTCAAATTCCATATTCATATTTCCTTATCAACGTTAAATTTCTGCCTCCTTTATCAAGTGACATGAGCGACGAAAATTCCACGACAGCTTTAGTTTCATTATATTTAAACGAACAATTAGGATTGACATACTACTTGAACGCTATCACGCATAGTCATAATGCTCAAAATTAAAACTAGTGTTGCATATTTAATAAAACATTATCGTATTTTCTAATAGTTGTTAGAACAAAGTTGTATGTATAAATACTTTTGAACATACAACTAAAAAATATCACACTTTTAAAAGTTTTCGCATAGTATGTATATGATTATTTTTGTAATACGTTGATGGTAGAAGTTAACCCAATTTATCCCTTTATCTTCATTTAAATCATGTTAATAAATATTATTAATCAGATTTAGATCCGGAATGCAAACATTTGTGAACCCGGAAGTTGTTCTTTGACCAAAATTTCTTCTCGCATTTAGGACAGTCATAAGATATTTCCTTTGTATGAACATTCATATGATCATTTAAAGTATCCTTGCGCGCATATGTGCTGTTACAAATAGGACATGTAAATTTATTGTCAGGTTCATGAATTAAGAGATGTCTTTTAAGATCCGGTTCAACTGCAAATGATTTACTGCAATACCAACAAAGGAAAATTTTGGGATTGTGGCGCTTTAAATGTGTTTGTAGTGCACGATACGCTGGAAAAGTTTTCATACAAACTTGACAAGAAAACGCGTTTTCACTTACGTGATGCTGTTCTGTATGTCTTCGCACAGCCTGTCCTGTTCGAAACGTTTGACCACAAATTTTGCAAACAAAGGCGCGTTCCCCAGTGTGGGTGGTCATGTGATCTCTTAGACTTAACTTCCTGCCGAATCGTCGCCCACAATACTCACAACTAAAATGCAATTCTTGCATGTGTATCCTTCTCTGATGCGTTTTTAAGAGGGCTTGACTCTTGAATCTTCCATCACATTCATTGCATGAAAAAGGTCTTTCTTCAGAATGGACTAACTGGTGCTCTTTCAGCTGCATCGCTAGTCGGAAACCTCTTCTACAAACATTACAGGTAAATGGCTTTTCACTGCTGTGACTCAACGCATGTCTTCTAAGAGCTTGGACCCCCGGAAATGCTTTGTCACAGTGTTGGCAGTTGACGAAATTCCTATTCTCATGCCCCTGCAAATGTTGCTTCAGATTAAACTCCCGTCGGAATCGTTTGAGACATAACTCACAGACAAAAGGTTTTTCACTTACATCTTTAGTAGCTTGTCTGAGTTCATTCATGAGCAGTTCCTTGTCGGTTGCAATATTTGCGAATAATATCTCTTCCTTCCTATATGAAAACAAAAACAAAAAATTCACATTAATAAAGTATAAAAATATAAAAAAACACCATCAACGACATTAATATATAGTGCTTTTTATTCTTTAATAAGCAAATTGGGAAAAACCAGTAACTTTTGAGATTTGAATATGTTAATCGCTGCGAAAATAAAGTTACTTAACTTTTCAGGAGAACGGTTTGAAGCTTAGCAGGGGCATACTGTGTAACAATGCAGAAGCATGTACACTCAGCAACTCATGAGTCCATTCTTCAAAAGCCTTAATACAGAAATAAAATGTTTCCGACTACAAGAATAGTCTTACAAATAAGCCATTTATCAACAAATAAATTCTCCAAAATCAGTTTAACTTCCTTAGCTTTACCCTACTTATTTACTATACCTTTTTATTAAATCGCTTCATTGATCTTTGGAAAAAGCTGACCTAAACTGGATTACGTGGCAATGTCGCAAAACGTGAGTAGCAACTCTGCAGTTCTTATATATTGTACTTAATAGATACATCAGTTTCTACAGCTACTAACTTCTCCGGCCTAAGCCTGAGATACCTTAAGCACATAAATAATTTTAAAAATAAACTACTAGGCTCTACCAGCCAAAATATTTACAATCATTTTTTTTTCTGTGCTGAAAAAGAGAGTTATTCTTTCACTCTCATCGGACATAAAATAAGTTCAATACAGCGATATCAGAAGGCCTGTAATAAGTAGGATGAAGCGTTCCTTATTCTCACTCGGGACGTTAAATCATTTCTTGAAAATCGGGTACTACTAATAAACACGGTTTTAAATGTATAGAATCTACGAAAGAAGCATTAAATGTAAAGTTAACTCATAGATACATGAAACATCCTAAAAGAAACAAAAAGACGCTTTCCATGATTGTTACTTTGCTTCTATTACGGTAAGAGTGAAGTTCGAAGAACGTATACTCTTCCGTTGCCACGCGCGCAGCGTTATGCTATTTTTTCATTTTCGTCCATAAAGCTGGCGAAGTGAGCTCGAACCCTACCAAAAGTTTATTAACAACATTATACTTTATCTACATATCTCCGTCATCTATGTCGGTATTACAAGGACGTATTAATATTCAAATTTCCTAGAATACACATAAAATAAAATATACTTAACAGAGAAAAAGGATATTCTTTGTTTACATGCTACTTTGACTATCTATACCCACATAGTAAAATGACGTCCCAGGGATATCTGACGGATCTCCTGGCAGGATATCGGGACGTCCGTAGGACGTCCTGTTTAAGACCCGTTTACATCCATGGGACGTATATTTATAATTAATCCTTCGTATAACTATACGAAGGCATATCCTTCGTATAGTTATAATTAATTAAATAATAATAATAGTAAGGTCGATTTAATTTATAGAAATTCCAGGTAGGTAATCCCGCACGGCTTTCCGGGGGACATCCAGGGGACCTCCATACGGGATGAACTGTTTGTATTGCCCACAGAGTTATCCCACGGACGTCCTTAGGACATCACTATGGGAGCAGGACCATTCTGACGGTAATGGGATCTAAATGGGACGTCCCAGGGACGTACTCTGCTATGTGGGTATATATAGACAGATGGGCGTGATGCAGCACATTTGCTTTGCAAGTTGTATACATATATTCGCAAACGTATTCTGCATCATGTTCGTGGCTTATTCCTACTACTAGTTCTTTAGCTTGAGAAAAGAGAAGAAAATATATATGTCATGAACTTATATGAAATAGTTACAGCAATATGAATTAAGTTTTGAAAAATATTTTTCTGTTATTTGCTATTGTTTTAAAATGTCCTGTTTCCCTTCGATAAATTTAAAGAAATATAATAATGAGTATTTACGTATTTTAAAGCTACTTTGTTTATACGAGTACGTATCGTCACAAGATAAAATGTACACTAAATCTGGCTTTGACCAAAAAATGTTTTAAAGTTTAAGTTCTATTTATAATCTGAATAAATTAATTATGTTTCTTATATTTCTAACCACTTGGAGGTCGTTTGTGAGATATTATTATGGGGTGATACCCTGTAGTGCAAGGTCTTTGACTGCAGTGCTAAGTCATTTCGCCCAAGGTGATGATAAATATGCACGGATCGCTCTGTTGGTCTAGTGGTCAGCGTTGCTGACTACGGATTGAGGGGTCCCAGGTTTGATTCCCGGCACTGACAAGGATATTTTGGTCTGGGTCTGAAACGTGGCTACCCAGCATCATGATGCAATTGGGGAGCTGCTATGAATAAAACATAGTGGCGATCACAGTGAGTATTTGTGCAGTAATACTATTAAGTAAGGTATAAGGCATTATCTTCGGTAGTCGTTAGCCATAACCACAATTTTGCGTCGTTGATAAGGGAGCAAAAAAATGTGGACTCCGTTTTATATACCTATTGCTACTAAATGTATTATAGACTGAAGAACTTTATAATCAGAATACGCAAACTCAAACGTTTACGGAGGATGTACTAAATAGGATTTTTGGTCGCCAGTTCTACTTTTAATGAGCGACTACGGATACTTCACTTGAACAGTCATGGGGAACGTATTGCGTGAGAAAGTATTTAGTTTTTCATTTAACTATATTTATGGACCAGACACTCATGCTGTGTCATGTTTGAGAGACTGCAAGTGGCATCTTCAGCCATAGGTGTCTATCTAGTTCGTAAGTTTAAAACACAGTTTCATCCGTGATTGCACATTGTATACTTTGAACAGAGCTCTCCGTATACTAGACCAGGATATATTTGGCAAAAAGCAACATGAAGCCGCTGTAGCTGCTTGACTCTCAATGATCTCATTAAGATGATAGGTAGGAAATCTCACTTTCTTTATACTTTATTCTCAATTCTCTTTATATTTTTTTTATTTCTTAAAAGTCACTTAGACATTGTCCTGAGTTGCAGAATATCAGCATTTAGACTATCGTTTCCTTCGTGTGTTTTCTTATCAATTCTATCAGAATAACATCTAAACCTATTGATTTAGGATTAATCCTCTCAGTAAGAGCCTTACAAAAAATCCACATTTTTTTTCATTAAAAAAGTTGTTGTCAGCATTGCAGTTAGAGTGCATGAGAATGCCCATCCAGAGCTTTCTACAGTAGAATGTCAGAGGGTACTATGTGACAACGGAAGCTTGCCGGCTGATATAATACGTTGTCTGCTGTGTTAACTATGACTGGGAACTTATGAATGGGTTCTAATAAATCGCACGCAAACTGTTGGGTTTAAAACATTTTGTGAAATATGTTGCATGTGATTTCAAATTCATCCTCTTCGTACGAGGATGATAAAATGTTTTTAGAATACTTAAATTCCAGGCGCATTCCAACAATTGGGAGAAATCCAAACTATTTTGAAAAATTGGAATGATGTTGATTTCTTTACAAGGTTCGGACTTACGAAAAAGGCCGTGAAAGAAATAGTTCCTCAAATTGATGACATCTTGGAAAAACCTAATAACAGTCATACTTTTCATGCTATTTACTATTTTCTGTCGTAATTACTATGTATGTTTTATCGTGGGAGCTGCTTCATTGTAATCGCTTGACGGCCGTTGCACTCCTTTTCATATCTGATGCAATCTAAGTTCAATTAACGCAGCATACTAAATCTGAAGATAGCAAAAGGTAAAAAAAAAGTAAAAAAGTTCAGCATAAAATCGTGAAGTTATAACAACAGAGCAGTCTCACTGGATTCCCATCTATTTTGTAACATTCGGACTTCAATCTTAGTTTTATTAACTGGAACAATGTGAGTACGAGTAGGTTATATATCTCTGGCCTGCTTACTTATTTTTTGTAGTTACTATCTCTTTATTGTATACTATGAATTCTTTACAGTAACTCAACTCTTTACAGATGTGTTTATTATCTTATTTAGTCGTTATTTACGCAACATTGAAATCTTTAATTGCGTTACGTAGGTAAAAGCATCTTTTCTCAAATATTACATTGGTGAATTCATCTAGACGGGCCATCTAGAAATGGAAATCAGCTAAAATTTCAATACACTTAGCCCTTTCCGGTAGAGTTTACGAGATGCACTTGAAAATACACTTTTATAGGAAAGTTGTTTGTAGACTATGCAATTAAGTGTTAATTTCTCGGCTGATAATAGTTTAATATTTTATACATAAAGGACAAGTAGATTTAATGCGGTCCCTTGTACAAAGAGTATAAAAATATTTGTTACTCCCATGAATGCGCCTCGTAAATTTACAGACATACGCCTCGTAAAATTAAAGCTACCTACGTAAATAGTATATTAATAAATTGCTCATAGTTATGCATATCAAACTTTACAACAAAAAAATATCAGAAAACATATTTCTACATCAGAAAGAAATGATAGGGCTAACACATGGTCGTCTTTCATAGCTCATCTCATTATAAATATAAAAGCTTGTTTATACTTTTTAAATACATTAAAACTTCATCATTGGAAAACTAAAAAGCAGTATTAAAAAAATCCAAGTACTGCTCAGAATTAGCTGTGGAATCAATGGAAATTTGTCCAGTCAAACGGGTTTAACGTGTGTGACATAGACCAATTCTGAACCGTACATATGCATACGAGTACGACATTCTAGGAACGAGCCTTTGATGCTGGATTATATGACAAATGGCACACCGAAAAAGCATTCCACTTAGTAGATTAGACCTACCTATTAGAGTCTTGAAGGTCTACTCACTGACGATGTCAGTGTTTTACTTATCCAGCGTCGCGCTTTAAGTTACAAATCCGTCACCATGAAAGGTATCATATATGACCCGTGGCGCATTTTAATTTGGCGGCCACATTGATCACTTATTCCAATGTAGTTCACAATTAAATAAACAAAAATGAGCAGTCAAATGATGGGATGTTTGGATGAGTCGCTGGATTGCTCGGTGTTGTTCCGTAGAATGGTCTCTGAAATCACCCGACTTCACATTCGAGAATAACCCGTCGACTTCCTTCTGTTCGCTTTCTGTTCTCCTATCGGGTTTTAAAATATATGGCTATACTAGAAATTTTGACCAGAGCGAATACAAATAACAGAAACATGAATATACTTTTCGAGTACACAATCATTTGTATCGCGTCCCAGCTTGGATTTCGTTACATTACATTGAGAAATATATATATATATATATATATATAAATATATAAATTTTTATATATATATATATATATATATATATATATATATATATATAT
>JAGDQP010013437.1:18168-39024 GCA_022664845.1 Lepisma saccharinum
CCGATGCTCCCTTGAATACACCATGTAGACAAATTAAACAACACATACAGTAACACATGAATATACTATTAGTAAGTTGGGTGTTTTATGTTCACTCTGGGAACAAACAAATTTCGCGCCCATTCTTCAGAAACTGGTAAGTGGCAATCAACCGGCAATGTACTCATGCAATAATGCAAGATCCAGGCACACTTTAAACTTAAACATATAATAATTAGAATCTATCAGGTACTATACAACCTATACTCGGAATAAATAACTCACTCTACGGCACTTTCTGCAATCCTCGTATGCTTTGCACAGTCGGTATACAAAGGTAAACAATGAAAAATGCGTTTCAACAATAAATTTACGAAATCGCTAGTCCATATGAAACCTACACTTATAATATTTGTTGTATTCACTTCATATATATATATACATACATATATAAATATAATAATAAAAAATATTTCCTGTAGGGAACAACGAGTCAAAGTAGGATTTACATGAGCAACTGGTTAGATAAGGAGCTCAGTAATTATGAAATCGCCAAAGAGCTATTGCGAGCGTTAATAGCCATACTCATAATCAAATAAATCATATACTAAAATTCACACTGAGCTATGATTCGCAGATGCTACTGATGACATGGAATAGTAAGAAAAAATATATCGAAGAAGCTTCTATGTTGAATACAAATTCCTTGTGAGAACTAATTATGAATCAAGTTCGAATTTTTTAGAAATATAGTTACCATAGGTAGAGACAAGACACGCGAGAAATATATTTCGAATGAATGGAAAAGAACATGGCCTGTTATATGATGTTCAATCATGTTTTCTGGACTTGTCCAAGCAAAGGGTTTTGTCTTATTGTTTAACACTGAGTTTAATGTAGTTTTTAAATAGATTAAACTATTATTACACTAATGACCTAAATTGCGTCGAAAAAATAATTTCAATTGGTAACTCAACAGCACTGGTAGCACTGAAGTAAATGTTAAAACGAGTATGAGTACAAAATACTAATTGACATACGAAACCAAACACTTTCAGACTTAAGATGTAATTGCAATGTAAGAAATGATGCAGGCATCTTTATTTACAAACCTTGTGAAATCTTCTGCTTCCCAAGCAGAGCTGCTGGATTCATTGGAGCCAACATTATTTGGATCACTCGCAGAGAAAGAGAGACGTTGTAAAACAGCGTTTTCATTCAGGTGACTGACATTGGTTTCACTGGAAATAGGATCTGCTGATTTACTTGCAGATGTAATTTCAACGCATCTGAAAGCAACAGAAGCATTAGCGAGATTTGCTACTGCTACATCAACCAGAGATCTTTGCATTGATACAAATTATTTATATTTGAACAGATGGAACTGCCTAAGCTATATGAGCGATCTGGAATTTGCTTCAAAATATAGATATGACATTCAATGACGGAAATAAATTCAATAATGTTTAATACCTCTTCCACCGTCCTCCTTAAAAATACGTTCGTAGCTTATTTGAATTTCACTTATATAATAAAGTGCTTTTATAAATATATTTATCTAAAGAAAAGGAAAAAAAAATATATAGCAAAATGAAATCCAATTAACAAATACTATTAACGCAGTAAATCACAACGATGGAGGAAAATACTAAAATGAGAATATTCATCAACAGTGAACATTAAAAAAAATCGATAAATGTAGGCCAGAATAACATTATAACAAATGGTTATGTAAAATATTTAGAGTAATGCATTATTGTAACGATTGTTAACTACCTTCAGCTTCATTTTTAAATTTATAATAGTGTCCAGAACGTTTCGAGAATATTTTGAAAGTTCTTTCGAACTGTTAAATACACATATTTAACAGGTATGTTAGGAGTTTCTGGATTGAATATAAATATGCATTGCCCGATAATAAGCTAATTTTTATTTCTTCTGTGACCTTGTGTTTCCTTGTTACATATGCTTCAAAGCATTTAAATTTGTTCATTTTCTCTATGATCTCATCCCTAATTATTGTGTTTTATTTCCTTCATTCCCAGTGTTCCCGCTTGTTATCACGTATTTTGTTTTTCCTATGTTTACTTGTAAATCTATCTCATCGCGCGCTTCTAATAAGACACGGGTGTCGCTCTGTAGTGCATATATATAGTCCCCTATTAAAAACAACATTATTCGCGTATACGAACAGTTTATTCAACAAATTCGACGTAAATCCCTCTTTTCCTGTTTCATTTTTAACATCGCATATTCTAACTGAAAGATAAACTGTAGCGATGATAAGGAATCAGCTTGGCTTGTTTCGATCTGTTGCGAATGTCGATACTATCGGACACATTATTACATATCCGTATTCTGCGTATGGGGTCGCTGAGACACCCTCACTAGCTGAACAAGCTTTTTTTCAGAATTCCAAATCGCATTACGATACTATATAACTTTCCCGTTTTGACAGAATCATATGCTTTGTTAAAAGCAATGAATATCTGGTGAACAGTCCCATGTATTCCTATTTCCTCTCCAAGTTTAGTCTCATGGCGAAAATCTGGTCCCATCTGAGTCCATTTCTTCTAGACCCACATTGATGATCTCTAATTATTTTATGTACGTATACACTTAGACGTGTTAACAGAATATTACTTAATACTTTCTTAATGTTCCAAGTAACAAGATCCCGTGGTAATTATTACAGTCCGGTGCATCATCTTTTTTGTAAATCAGAACTATTATTGAGGATTTACGTTCCTTTAAGTTCATCCTTTCTCCATATTGTACTTAGCAAATTATGTAGTTCGTTGATTAGTGCCTTTCCTCTAGCTTTAATTCGGCTGGAATATTGTCTATTCCTTGTGATCTGAAAATTTTCAATTTCCTTATCGACATTTCGACCTCGGTATGTTCGGGTATCAACGGTTCTCAGGTATGCCTCTGTTGTGTGCATTTAGAAATTTGTGGAAATAACTTTTCCACACATCGACAATTTTAGTTGGGCCCCCCCTGCAAATCTCCGCGTTCATTTCTAATTATTCCTAAACGCGGCTGGTAACAATTCCTTAACGAGTTTACTCCTTTGTATAGATCTCTTACTTTATTTGTGTCGCCGTTTTCCTCTATCTCCTTAATATTCTGCATTAGATATTCTCGCTTTTTGTATCTGAACCCGGGTGTGGCGTTTCCTTTCACGTTTTTGTAACGGTTGGTATTTGCTACGCTTTTATCACTTAGCAATTGGTGCCCTACTTGTTTTCGTTTCTTATGAAGCGTAAGAAATTCTTCATCAAACCAAAGTTTCTTTCTCTGCTGGTTCTTCTCACACATTTTACAATAATTTCATAATTAATTTCATCTTCTATTAATACTCGATCCAGTTACGATTAGCAACCTATTTCAGTTCAAATTGGTCATCTGCTTGTACCAACAGATTATTTAATAATTTAATGTCGAATTTACGTTCTTTCTATTATTTGCTTTCTTTGTTCGATTAGAAATAATAATAAATATGTTCTTCAACAAAATTTCTATTAATATAGTGAGGTTTGTTAGGAAAAAGAAATATTGTACGTAGTTGATAATGTATATAATAAATTCAATATACGAAGAACTTATTCACAAATTACATTATAAATTGTAAACAAACCAAGTTTAGTAAAAAGCATTAGGTAGTATAGCGTAAATTAATCCAAACATTCACTGAACCAACCAAACTAATAACTACCAAGGAAAATCGAGTAATCCCCTCAGGAACAGTATGTGAAAGAATAAAATAAAATAAATGCCAGGATAAATATGCGAGAAACTAACATTAACTATGTGTAACGTACAAGCCGTACCTTTGGACAGAATTCTGCGAATCATCCGATGTAAAACGTGCATTTTCAGCATTTAACACATCTTCACTTCCAAAAGACTCTTCGTAATCTAGATCTGGATCTTCTTTCACCGAAATGAATTCCGGGCATGGAATGCCTTCACTGGTTTTTACTAAATTGCTATTGGAAGAAGTACTATCATCTGACCTGGTACTTGGTGCACAGAGATCGGAATATCCATACTGTGATTGGTTGAAATCTACGTTACGATTTAATGGAGAACCTTTCTCACGATCAGTATTGATAGTTTGTGAGTCGGCTTTTGAATCGGTTGGCTCATCTTGAATGCATACTTCGACCTTTATAAACGCACTCAAATCTACCTCCTCAGATTCCATAACATTTCATGAACTGGAGGAAACGGGAACTATCGTTAAGGGCTCGGAATGCAACTGATGATCGTCCCAATAACTCTGAAAAGAAAGATTGATATTTGAGATTATATTCGAGACGTAAGAGGAAAAATGGAGCACAACAATACATACATTCCAAGATCACAATACAATTATTGCCATACAATTTGTGAAAGTAAGACAGTGCGCAGGTATCAACACAAGTGAAACCGTGCAGAAAATAAACATTAAGGAGCTCAATTCTGTAAGAAAGTTATATAGAATATAACTCACACAATAAATTGATTACATATAGAAGAATATATGGTTTATGAATAGTTTCGTATAACATTAGTTACGAACAGATGTTTCGTCTACATGGCAAATTTGACCTTGCAAAAAATGAATGAAACAGAGTAGCATATATATTCTCTGCAGTTCTTATATAACGCATCATACGAAAGAAGTCCTTGAAACGGTCCAAGGCAACAAGACTTACACAATACGAAAGGCATCCGTTCATAGAACAACCGAAGAAGTGAGTTTGGATCGCGTTTCAATTTCCTTAAAAGCAATTTCCTTCGATTTCCACCTTGGTACTATATAGTAAAAAATTAACGGCTGATTTTTTAAATAGCTTGCTATGAAGAAATATGAACCTTCAGATAATATATGGGATTTCTCAACATTGGTATTCCCAAGCATTTTTACCAGCAGGACTTACCTTTAGAGTACCGTTCCAGCATTTATCCTGTATTTATCCAGGAATGAATTTTATTCTACGAAAAATTACTCTAGTAAAATTTAGTAATTTAAAGTTTTTTTTTTAAAACTTTGGGTTAGAACAAGATCATAAGTTATAGTATAACTCATTAATGCCATTCAATAACTGATGATAAAAAAGAACAGAATAATGTTATTTTTTTTCAAAAAAGTTCAATGAAAATTTTAATAATACTGAATCAAGTCCATGCAACATGGTATGATCAGTGAAAATAGCAAAAGAATCTTCCTTCTCCGTTTAAACAATGAAATTTAAATTTTAACGTTCTCTAACCTATTCTGAAAAATATTCTTAACAGTATAGAGAGAAAATTATCGACTAGAGTGGTTTATAAGATTTTTTTTCTATTGTAAAACTATCCTTCTTTCAGGTACTATGATTATTAACTTAATGATAGTATTTACGATACTAGACTAAGCTTTCATTCCAGTGATAGTGTCACAATTCGTCCAGACTTAACAGTAAGGAAAATCAGTTCCTTAACTAAAATATTTTCTATCGAATCGCATAGAAAATTCCCCCAAAAGGAGAAAATGCCTATCATCACCGTACTCAGTAAAGTGCAACTATAGTACTCTAGTCTACCACTACACTCACACAATTCATGCACAACTAACAAACTTAGTAGTACAGGGTAATTACAAATGATTCATCGAGTTTCGTGAGTTTATTTTAAAAAGACTAATACACTTACAGTAAAACAACATACCGCAAAAGAATCAGCAACTGTCCAAGTTTTAACACGTAATTTCTCATACATGTAACTTGCGGTACAGTTCGTGAAAATGGACTCGGAACCAACTCTGACGGGTTTATCATTCCTCGATATGCTACAGCTTTGGTTGTTACCACAAGTGGCACGAGGTTTCAACAAGTTTATACTGCAATTAGATGGAGCACCACCTCATTGTCATATTGATGTGCGCCGGTACGTAAACGAAACATTACCACAACGATGGATTGGACGTCGTGCTCCTGGTGACTGTCCACTTTTCACATGGCCCCCTAGATAACCCGATCTTACGGTTTGTTACTTCTTAATTTGGGGGTATGTGAAGGACTTAGTGTTTGTGCCCCAACTACCACCAAATGTGGATAACCTCAAGGAATGTTTCTCACATGTATTCACAACCATCACTCCCGCTATGCTAGAACGCGTTTGCCGAATTGGACTACCGCCTAGATATGTCCGGACTACCGTGACCAAAGGAAGCAACATAGAGCATTTGTAATGATGATGCCGTCTGTCGCTAATCGTGAAAGTTATATGTATGAGAAATTACGCGTTAAAACTTGGACAGTTTCTGATTCTTTTGTGGTATGTTGTTCACTGTAAGTGTATTCGTTTTTTTAATAAATTCATGAAACCCAATGAATCATTTGTAATTACCCTGCATATTATTTTCTCTTTTCTTTAAACTGATTTAATTACTTCCACTAGAACTTTAAATTCTCACTACGGACTTCAGAACACATTTTACCTTTTTTTTTTTATAACTCATGACATTAGCACAGGAATTCCCCATCTAACAACGTGTCGTATTATTAGTTGAAAAATATATAACTTTCTGTAGATTATTTGAAGAATAATTTGGAAAAACACAGAAGCAAGGATTGTTAATCTTACTTATGGAATCAAACCTGATTGTTTCAGTTAAATAAGGAAAGCACATTATCACTTTCTTAGAACAAAAAATTTATGGATATTATACGTACCACACTTCAGAACTAACTGAAGCTAAGAAGGTGTGGAGCACCTCAGTCCAAGAACCACGGGCTAAAGAACGAACCATTCAGAGAACGTTTTACAATATAATGTAATACTTTGAAAATTAAGCCTATTTTCCACACGAGAATCAAGTTGGCCATTTTATATCTCAAACTGGATATTTATACAACAATTTCGGATGTCTTGTAAATTATGTTCGGAGTTTCCATACAGAAAATATGGCTTTCCCCAAAATACCTTCTTTAACAACTGGCAAAAAATAACTTAAACAACTTAGAAGAAAACGAAAATTTCTGAGGAAAGGAATTCAAACCTAGGCAACAGGAGTTAAAAAAAATAATTGTAGAAGCATGACAAACATAAGAAAACTAAGAATACTATTCCAATATTGTGATTGTTAAACATTAAATTTTATTCACTCTCACATTGAAATAATTCAAATTCGTTATTCAAAGAAGTGGCACCTGGAGATCTCTACTTCACAGAAATCTAAGTTCCATGTTTTGCCCTATGGACTGAAAAGACTTCTGTAGCTTTTCTCAAGCATATTTCTAAGTGATCATCCTTCACGAAGGATGCCGTTGGGCCTACATACAAGATACCATCTTGACATTTGAACTACAATGTAGGATTCACAAATGTCTGGAAACCTCGCTAACGGTTTCTGCAAAATCAACCAATGTAACCACAGGACTGCTCAACCTCCCAAAATTATGTGATGTTCGAACATACTGAATGGAAAATCTAGAATACAGAACCCGAATCACCTCGGCAATAGAATTTCAAAACTTACATAGATCTTAGGCTCTCGGATCATAGTGAATATTTTGAATTATTAAGTACATAAATTATCTTCCAGAGCATGATGGAAAGCGAGGAAAAGATCAATGGTAAATGAACATTGAAGAACAGCGAATATCATAGTACTTAATGTCGGATGTAAGTGTTTTCATATGCCTTTCCAGAAATGTTTGTCCTCAATACTTGAACACTCGTACAAATATATGTCATTGAATTTTAATTACCGTTAACGTTTACGATAACTTGTTCATCCTGTAAACTCGTGAAAAATTCGATCGTATGAAAACATTCACTTGGATAAGAAAGTTCCTCCTTGCACCGTCCCATTGCGAAAGCAAAGCACACCTACACCTAACATTTAAGACATTCTGATCTGGACCTAGAATACGAAATACAGTATTATAGAAAAGTCAGCAATTACTAATTTCAGAAAGATTACACCAGGGGTACGTACAAACCAAGTAACTTTTCGTTATTTTTTTAGCTTTTCTTTCGACCATCGGTATATAGTTTCAGGTTGCATTGGAACTATGATTACTTTTGTTCAGTGGTGTTCTGAGGGTTATTTTTGAAGTACAAGGTCTTGTCATCTGAGTTTTAACAAATAACTGAACAATGTTATTCGCCAAATAGCAAAAGACATTTCTATTGGAAACATATTCCGTTTAGGTTGAGTGAGGTCGAGGTTCGTGTTCTATCGTGAGATTAAAGTTGAGTGATGTCAGGGTGCAATTTCAAAGGAGGCGTTGAGGTTCTAGTCCCTTCTTGCCATTGAGGTTAAGTTCAAGTTCCATAGCAACGTTAAGATCTATTAAAGTCGGGCTTCAAGTTGCATCGGGCTGTTTAGACTGAGGTCAAGATTGAAGATCCGTCATGAGCTTGAAAGGTGTAGTTGGAAGTCCAACAAAAATCGAAGTAAAATCTTCGTCCCAAGTAGCGGTTGAAAGAAGGTGAGAAAGAAACTGAAGTGAAATTTAGGGTGAAGTTGAAATTAAAAATGGTGAGTGTGAGGGCAAAGCGTAGACTTGAAAGTGAGGATTAAGTCAAGATGAGAGCAAAGCCCATGTGAGCGTGATGTCATACGGAGACATGAGGCTAATGATTAGGGCAAAGTAAAACTGTCAATAACTGAGTGAGAGAATCAAGTTAGGAGAGCAAGAGTGAGTTTGATGTAGATTTGTCCAAAGCTATCTGAATCTGAAAACCTGTTATCTATAGTAGTGTTTTAAAGGCCGGAAAAAACGGAAAATTAATTAAAAAAACACATATTTTTTTCCACGAGGCAAAACGAAAACGGTGGTTTTAATGAAGACGTAATTTTTACTTATTCATCACGAATATTCACTAATTAGCAGATATTTTGTAGTATTCACAAACTTTAATTAATAATTTAACAAATGTATCTCAAGGCTCTTGTAATATTTTAACGATTCATATATCTTAACGAAGATTTCAGGGACTCAGTTATGATGCTTTTGCCTCTCTGCTCTGGATTCTGACCATAAGAACTAGTGTAAATAAAGATGAGTATATAACAAACATGCGGTTGGCATTTCATTACACAATAATAATGAATTGATAGTAATTTACTTTACAATAGTGAAGAGATAGGAATGTAATTTACTTTCTGTAAAACGGAGGCAATGAATAGAATGACCGAATATAACAAATAAAATATTGTTTCATACACAAAATATATTCCTTTATCATAATATTCGAAAAATTATCAATGATACAGTGGCTCCAAAAAGTATTCGCTCGGCGACAGAAAAGAAGAAACTTGTACAGATGTTTTCGAAAAGAAAGAGAAGCCCAAAATTAAATGTAAACTACTTATTCATGTACAGTTACAGTGTAAAAAGATATAAAAATATTTTCATTGCAAAAGAAAGGAAAAATAAGACAAATCAAACGTATCAAACATCTTTGCACTGACAAAAAGTTTTCGTCTGTAAAAGAAAAACATAAAGTAATGCACATAGTTTTTTCTTGTTAATATTTAGTGGGTTCTTCTTTGCGTTGAGTGATTTATTTCAACTGTCGTGGTATATATCTATATTTCACCACATATTCTTTGGTTTCTCGTGATATCTTGCTGATCCGACTTGTATTACGTTCCGAAGATCAGCCTTATAGGAAATGGGGTGTTTTAGGATGTTTTCCTGCAAATTATGCCATACATTCTCAATTGGATTAATATACCACAGCCTCGTATTTTGGACCACGTGTTTTGAATGATTGTCCTGTGTGAAAATGTAGTCATGGGGCAGACCATTTTTTTTCATCAAGGTGCGAATTTAGGATGTTAATGTAAACTTTGCGGTTCATTGTACCCTGGATGAAATGCTAATCTCCAAAGACACTTGCACTCATGCAGCCCTACACAAGTACGGAGCCACCCCTATATTTGACTGTAGCTGTCAGATACTTCCCATCCAGGTCTGTGTTCGGTTTACCCCACACGATCACACGTCCATCAAATTTGAAGAAGTTAATTTTTTTCGTCAGTGAAACTACTTTCTTCCAATAGTCTATTCTCTTTGTCGTAGGTAAGACGCTTCATTCTGTTGATTTTACTAAAATAAACTTCAGTTTGGCTGTTCTTTCGTGATGCACAACTTTCTGCAAGACATTACGTACAGTCTGTGCTGACGTGCGTATTGCAACTTCTGTTGCTACTTCCGACATAATCTTCAGTGCACTTTTTCTGGCTGTTCTTCACTTTTCGAACTATCAAATACTTTGTTTTGGATTAATTTTGACGGGCAACCAACTCTCTGCGTATTTTCATATGCTTTAGTTTTGTGGAATCTGTATATGACACTTTTTATTGCGGTAATTAGCCTATAGATTGTTTTAATTATATCTGAATGATTTAGTTTGCAGGAATAAACGTACAGCAATTTGTCTTTCCTCTGCAATTGTTTCCTTCCCTTTACGTCCCATCTTTGCTGAATTGCTGTTATATAATCTGTTACGATGGCCCCTATACTGAAACTTAAGAACTCTTTGCAGACTAACTACCTGGCCAACTCTAGAGTAATTTGTAATAGTACCTATTAGCAAGTTTGTCTTCCACTCATGTCATTTTGTTCGTCAGACGGGTACTTATTTGGCGTTGAATGCGACACGGTATTCAACATTGTCCGAAAAAGCAAAGAGGATTCTATACTTTGCTCTCTTTCATCTACAATATGTACGAAAGAATGTACACGAACTTATCAAAGTATAAATTGCAGATATTTGTCATACTCTTGTGTCCAAGTGTACAGTTATATGTTTTTTGACTAGTGATACGAATATTCTCTGGAGCCACTGTGTAATGGGAAATAGAGAAATATATCTTGTCATTCTGATAGTAATACATGAGTATTACATGGATGAATTTTGAATAACATGGATAATATTCACAGTAGCATAAAGTAAGTTGATTCACCACGAGTCGCGTTTGTATATCACCCAGTTCTTCCACATCCATTTAAGGCGATATTCATATATATATATTTTTATCATACAAAAGAATTCCAAAAGTATTCAGAAAGCATTGTATTTAGATACAAAATTATTTTCTTGGACTATAAAATAATATCTTACGAAATAAGTTATTAGTAGCTTCCATATACTACCTACTTCGCCCTGAAATTGTTCAGAGCTCGAACGGGTTTATTATATTTATAAGAAAGCATTTACATTAATAAAACACGCCTTTTCGTAAAATATATATTTCAAAAATTTACAATCATCAATGTTACTAAGATTGAGCAAAAAACATAAGGTCTCCGCAGCAACAGATTATTCCATCAAAACGCAATGCAATATATGACATTGGCTGCAAGCTGAAATCGGTTGAATACACGTATATGGAACATAGTTTTGTTTCTGCGTGCCCCAACGCCGATTTTATTATTCTAAATGTATATTTGTACTAAAAACTAACATTTTAAGTATTTATTAATGATCGAATATTGTCAGCTGTGTCAATGTGGCAAAAAAGTTTTTTTTAAAGTAGCACGAAATATTGAAAAAAAAAAACTTGTTGCTTGTTTTTTTCCGACGTTTAATTTTTCGTTTTTTACTTCACTAATCTATGGCAAAAGTAGTACAATGTTTGTTATCAATAATATTGTTTGTGGTGCAGTGCTACTACACATATTACAGTAAGCATTAGAAATATTAACAGTAACTGTAGGAGCAATGCCATTGAAAATAGTAGATATACTCCCAATAAAAGTATGAAATTACTAGCAATAATTGAGCTTTGTTTAAGCCCGCTTGTTAGTAACAGAGCAACTGAAATGCACGAAATGCATAACGGCACTTAAAGGATTTGGTTTCTACTTTGAACATACTTTAGGTTACCTAAAAACCTGGAAACTACGAAGTTTCAAAGAATTTTCATAATAATTGTAAAATTATTATGTTAATTCCTACTTAAATTTTTATTACTAACAAAAGACAATTCATTGATTTTTCCTTTGATAGTCCCTACGCTTTTACACGAATATCTTTAAAATAGAAGACGTTGTTGAAAAGAGTATTTTTCTTCCAGCAACATAATTGGGGTGTTTCTAGCCTCGTCACTTACCAACAAAAGAATGTTTTATACATTTCTCTTATTTCTGTGAAGCTATTGTTCTAATATTGAAGGCAAAATCTTGTGTAATAATTTATTCCCTCTTTCTTAATATAAATATTAAAGGAAACAATAAGCTTATTTAATCGTAAGGCAAAAATGCATTATTACAGAACGTAAACAGTTCAGCATAGAGAAATCAATGGTTTCACGTGATTAGTCACCAATTGGCACGGAGAGACGTCGTGGGTGGAGCCCGACTAAACTATTTAATTTTTGCTGTGTATATAAACCACAGCCGGCTTTCTCGTGGGCCACGATATAAACAGTTGATAAAAAGAATGCTGTTCTCGTGCAGAGATATGAACTGGATTCAGATTTCAGTTTGTTTCGTTGGTCGTTTTTAATCCTGGTTCAATGATTGAAAAATGAAATGGTTTTATCGTTATGAATGTAAGATTGTTGAAAATTTTAAGAAAGAACATGCAAAAAAAAATTAACCGTTATTCGCACAATTGTAATTTCGTTTGATAAAATGAAATAAATTAAATTGTTTAAAAATTGGTATTATTGAGCAGTTCATGGCATCCAGCAGGTGAATTAACTTTATCTACTTCAGAAAATGAAAAATATAATCTTCCACCGTATTGAAACGGTAAAAACATATCAAATTTCGAATTGTGTGAGTGGGAAATAAGACTGGGAATCACTATAAAGATTAATTCGGGGTTGAGGTAGAATAGATGTGTGTTAAAAGTTAAGTGAATCGCGGATATTGAAAAAGACCCTTACCTTTTCTAACACGAGTTAATTCTGGGATATTCTGCTCGTGATTTTTGTAGCAAAACATGCGCAAATCATAGCACCAAGTGACGAAATTAGTACTTTTCCTCTAGAGCCATATTTGCCTGTGAACAAATTGAGTGCGTATTTATGGATATATTGGCACTCGGCTTTTCGTAATACTTTTTGGATTGCTGGCTATAGCTGTGATAATTACTCTAAAAATGAGTGATAGAAGAGTGTATATATGACTGGCGGAAACTGAAGTAGATAAAGTAAAATTTATTCCATCCAGATACCGTGCCACATGTACGCTTTATACCTTTAACTTAGTTCCAAACAATTCACACAGGTACTTCTGTAAATAGCTACAGATGGCTAGCTGCTCAAAATGAGTTGCAAATGTTTCAAAATAATTTACGTAAATACGTACCCAATTTGATTAGTAGGAAACAAATATAACAGCAGGCGTAGAAATACTAATGACGTCGTTTCACGCTGTATATGACATATTTCGGGCCAAAAATCGCGCACTTAATGTCGAGTGAGCGAAGACGGGTGAGAGAGAGTCAGGTTAGGTTTTCTATTCTACGCGATTCTAATCATATTTGACATCTCATTTGCTCGCCCTGAACGTGAAAGTTGCTAAATAGTTCCACTTACATTTTTCTTTTAACCCATTCTTCCATTACTCATAAGTTCGTTTTATTTAAAGTTTCAGTAATTTCACACGCGTTGCAAACATTTTTCCTGTATTGTTGTTCGGCTGCAAGAAACTGCACTTTACCGAAGACTGATATGCGCTTTCAAGACGAAAAGGTCGAGTACACAAATTACAATATGAGGTACGAATCGCTTGAAAATATGCAAAGAAAAATAGTAGGTTAGAAACATTGACGAATCTTTTATATTACAGATACCGACCTGTATGTAGTACACATAGAAATTAATTTCTGTTCATAAAATTGGTTAATATA
The DNA here is from genome assembly GCA_022664845.1 of Lepisma saccharinum. NCBI lineage: Eukaryota > Metazoa > Arthropoda > Insecta > Zygentoma > Lepismatidae > Lepisma > Lepisma saccharinum. The sequence continues at coordinate 31,999 of JAGDQP010013437.1, forward strand.
TGAACCAATGTATTGAAATTTGTAATGTACAGTAATATCTAAGATATTCATCGTGCAAGCGAAAACTGGACATCCATGATAAATCATTATGTGAGATCATGTCCTAGTGCATTAGGTAAGCATCTGGTAACCTTCATATTTTTGGGCAAGCTTTTAAAATCGACAAAAATCCGTGCTCAGCCGGGCAACCGTACAATAATTATTAGGATTAACTACTCAGGCATATAAGAGGTTATTCAACTCGCAGACTACGCAGCCGTACACCAGAGCTATCTTTAGTTTACAGGCTGGAGTACTAGTACTTGAATGTCTATTTTCTTGACATACACACACTTCGCGCGGTTCAATACAGTTAAGTAGAGGAGGAACAAGTGGCGGTATGTAATACATGACAAAAATATGAAATATTATTGATAGCTGTAATCAAATTACTTGTGAAAGACTACCATTGCTTAACCCTAGGAGCTGTATTTAATCTTAAGATACGTTTTCGGGTTTATAGCTTAGTGTAATATTAGTCACTGTGTAGAAATTGAATGTAGATAGCGCTAGAACCTACCACGAAGTAGCGTTTGTTACCTGCTTTATTCATTTTTAATAATGACAAAGCTTACGAGATACAATCATAGGAGTAATAAAGCACTTTTAATGTTATCGTCCAAATGATCGTAAAAATAAGGTAAATTTCAAATTTTAACAAGAACTGACGTTTACATAATAATAGAAATATAGTATTTTTCTACAAAACAAAGCCTGAGACAATTCAGAATAAGTCAAAGAAAATGCAGCTCGCATTTGTTTCATTTGACAAGACAATGGACAAATATATTGCTGAAGGTGTAGTTGCACCAGTAGTTGACCACTTGTAGTAGCCAATTGTGAACTATGATTATTTCAGTGCATATAATTCATTCCGTTTAGTGTAGAATCTACCTTGAAAAACGACAATAAAAAAATACTGTACGTTCGAGTAGATATGCACGGATATCGTGTATTAGTTGTAACTCAATTCCCTCATTGCATGCTCTGATCTCCTCCAGATCGACTTTACACTGTTCAAGTGATTTTTTTTTCGGGAGAAACTAATATTTCCTGATTGCATAGTGTTTGGGGACTACGCTGTAAAACCTTACGATGTATAAAACGTACTTTGTTAACTACTGCATCCAATATAAACTCCATTATTACCGTTTACTTCCCTTGGCGATTGGTCCATTTATGGTACGATCATCATATGTTTTGTATAAGGAGTCTCCTGTTTTTATTGTGAAATATATTTTACTAAATTTCAGGTACAATTCCTATTTACAAACTGTTAAAAGTATATACGAATTTATATATCGCTATGTATTTTTGATGAGCTGTGAATATCCAGCTAAATTCCATTTTCTTAGGACATACTCCAGAAACTACATCTGAATTAAACACAACATTTTTAACACATACCGAAGAGGTTTTACATTTTAAAACACAACACAAACCTCAATATCACTTACAAAATTGTATATGCCCCTTAGTTTATCTCAAGTAACAAATTGTTCTAGACCTACAGATCTTGTAATCTTTTACTCGAAAAATATAAAACTATTATGAACCGGGCAGTTAAGTCGTTATGTAGAGAGCACAAGGGATTTTTTTTACAGAACTTCCTTTTAGAGTTTGTGTCCTAAACTATACTCCCCAAAATGGACCAAGTCGGGGCGTTCTTATTTCATATCCCAAAAGCAAGATGATTTTACTTCTACCAGTGAAGTGTTTTAAATGTTTGAAAGAAAGGGGTTGGAACAAATATGGAAAGACAATACAGTACCGGTATAAGGTATCTAAATGCAGTTGATTAGGCACCAATAACTGATCAAAGTGGCTATTTACTGCTGTTTGTAGTCGTAGTATATTTTTAATAATAAAATTATCCATCCTACCGTATGTATGTTTCTGTACTTCCATTTTTATGCATACTGAAAAAATACCATTGGAATCTCCTGGTCAACTATTGTGCTACTACAACTCCTTGTTTAAACTATCAACTAGCTTCCTATGTGAACAATTTAATTCAATCTGTACTACTTTGAACTCTTTAGTGCCTCATTCCGCAAGAGAAAATACATGTCCGGTGAATATAACTACAAGTAGTTTTCAAAGCTGTAACTAGCTCACAATATTCACTTCTTTTATTTCAATTTCTGTATTGCTTATTTTGTGTGACCGCCAAACTTTTTTTGAGATTTTTTAATTTTCTAGTCGCTAGAGTATCATTCCTGTTAAAATGGCATGCACATACCTTGAGTAATTAATCTGAAATATAACCCAGCACGTATTAGATTTCGATTGCCAAATAACACGGATAATTGTTTATATTGACTATTTCTATTATACGGAGTTGAATATACTTCAAATGCTTTGTTCTCATACTTTCGAATGTAGAATGGGGTGTCAAATTAAGGGGTAATATTCAAGGTCGCCCATTAGGGGGGCGCTCGTCCCCCCATAAAATTATACTATGTTACTTTCTATATTTTATTTTTTATTCATTTTATTCTATTCATTGTTAACACAACAAGCTTTATAGCCCAATTAGAGTATCGATATCTCAAATGCTCATTTACTGACATTTTTATTACAATATTTCTAAATGCTATGGAAGACGAAGACATATCACATATATCCAATTCGATGCAAATTCCAAACATTTCACTGCAGATAGTACATATACGTGATAGTACATATTCTCCAGATTGGTGACTTCGTCATTATATTGTCCTTGCCTTTTTGTAGTGCAAGAGACCAGTGTTTTCTACGCAAGGTTTTAATGACGGGACACGAAACTGTAATTATGATACTAAGTCTGTGTAGTCTAAACCATTTTGAATTATTTTTCTAAGAATAACAGTTCAGAACTGTGCAGTCCATTTTGAATTATTTTCTTAAGAAATAACAGTGTTTGCTCTAATTAACATAAGCATAGTACATTTTCTCTAATGTAAAAACGTTGTTAAATTTTCTTCCCATCCTTATTACAAATCCTAGAATTTTAAAAGCTTCATTTGTAATATTTGTTATGTGGCTGTCAAATGTTAATGTCATATCAAATGTGACCCCAAGATTTTCAACTATATCAGACCTACTTAATGCATACTTATGAATTTAATAATTAAATCAATAAATCGTTTCATTTCTACTGAATGATAACACCTCGTATTGACAGAAAGTTGATTGATAGCGCACCAGTTAGTAAAGATGTCTAAACTGTGCTGTAGTTTTATGGCATCTTCCATGGAATTAATTTTATAATACACTTGAGAGTATCCACAAATAGCACTTTTTCATTTTCTGGTAGGAATTCCGATAGGGTCACTAATGAACAAGAGGAATAACGGTGATCGAGCCTTGTGGGACTCCTGACAAGGTTGTATATTCATCAGATTTGTATTCCATAAATAGAACGGACAATAAGCGATTAGCTAGATAAGAGCACAAGAACCTAATCAAGGATGGCGACAAGTTATAGTGATTTAATTTACTTAGTAATACATTGTGATTAACTCTGTCAAAGGCATATTCAAAGTCAATATAAATCACATCGACTTGCTTCGTTTAACAAGTTTTCAATAAAATCAGTAACAATTGCAAAGCTCGTTACCGTAGATTTTTGTGAAACAATGACATTTTGTTTAATTGAGGTAACTCTCTTCACATGATTAATAATTCATTGATATACAATCTGTTCAGAGACTTTTGCAAAGACTGATATAGGACTGTCGTTCGTAATTTCTCCTCTGTCGTTTCTTTTAGGTATAGGACAAACTAAAGCAGATTTCCATTTGTTAGGGAAAATACATATTTTTAATGCCAAGTTGAGCACTATCAATACGGAATATTTAAATTTATCAATACATTCTTTCACTATATACGAGGGTATGCCAGCAGATGTAACCGTCGATTTGGATTTTAGATTCTTTATAGCCTTTTGAATTTCATTCAAATGCATTTGGTCAACAGACAGTATTCCAATTTCTTCGTAACCCTTGGAATTACTATCAAAATTACTGAACGGTTGAGAAGAGGATACAAATACTGATTGGAAATACTGTGCAAACATATTAGCTATTTCTTCATTATTACCAAAATCCGACTTTCAAATTTTAATATATTTGGGGAAAGTGTCGTATTTTAATAAATTTCCACAGCTGACCTGGATCATTATTGATATTATTTTCAGAACTTCATATAAAGGTCTTATAGGCTATTTTTATGTCTTTCTTCATTTTCCTACGCAATCGAACAAATTCCTGATAGGGTTTTTAATTTTGTATGTAGATTTTATGAGAAATTACTTTACTCTTGAGTTTCCTATTAATGCCTTTAGTAAACCAGCACGGATACTTTGGGACAGAGTTTCTTTTGCAGGGTACACATTTGACAAATATGTCATTTATAATATCATAAAGTTTACTAAGTGATTAACATTATTATACTCTTTTAAGCATTCCCAATCAAATTCAAGTATACATTAAAGTAGGTTTAATGTACTCAGGATCGTTCTTTTATTTGCGCCCTTAATTGAATAAATATTGTATGTTTATCCTGTTGATAACTTTTAGTAAATCATAAAAAACTGTCGCTTTATCCTTGCACCCCTCTGCAAATCACAAGATGGGCGCCCTTGGTAATATTTTTAATGCGAGGATGCGCATATGCTGTTGTATACTGTTTCGTTGCATCCACAACACCTCTTGATTTTACGTCATGTGCTACATTTTAGGCATTTGAAATAATGAAAATAACATCTGAACTATAAGCAACGTTGTGTAACAGAAGTAGATAATATAAACAATTACCATATCAGTTGAGCTTACGTAAGGAATATAGAGAAACATTCTGAGGTTGAAGTATAGATAGTACAAAAGTGCCTAAACACATTACTTTTATATAGGAAGTCAAAATAAGTAAAATATTCAAAATGCGAGTACGAAATCTCTGATAGTCTATGTGCGAGGCAAAACACTATCTGGTCGACAACTGATAATGAATGATAAGTCAATTATACGCAAGTTCGCAACGTTTAGGCGGCAGCAAATTCTTCATTTATTTCTAAATGTTTCTGGGAATGGATTCAGCAGACGAAGTTCGATATCAGTCGGCAGGCTCCACGTTATGCTGCGTTGCAACATTGTACCCTCCGGGCTGTAAACTAAAGATGCCCAAGTGTACACATAATGGTATGGAGCGTATCCTGATTTAATTATGACTAAAACTATATGCACCCTTGCACATAGTGTACAAAGAATAACTGCCATACTCGAACTATTACTATTTCTCTCACGATATTTCTGAACGACATGAGTTTTCTGCTTTTACATACGTTTGCGTCTCCTTAACGCAACTGGTTACAATAACAAGGCTACTTTATACTGTTGTGATTTCAGCTTATACTCATTTACGATCTTGTATACAGCAAATACAACTTTTAATTTTACGTATAATATGGACCAATCATCGTAATCCCTGAAATTTCAATTGCATCTCTTGCTCACTATTCCACTGTGTGCAAACTACAACGACGAGCCGATCCTACGCGTAAAGTGGAATCGCTGATCTCACAACAATTTTTGCCTAAAAGATGGCGGACACTCTGTGATATTACCATCATGAGAAATTAAACAGCATTCCGTACTGTAAACGAATTCTGGGAGCGTTGCTTGAGGATCCAAATGCGGGTGGGTGGGAGTAGGGTATGCTATCTATAATTGGAGATAAAATAAAACCCTGATATATTAAAGGACATAAATAAAAATCCACATTCAGATCAAAATTTCCTCGCCGAACGACGTCGTCCGTCACAAATATGATGCTTCCAGAATTAATTATGTTACTGATTTCAGGTTTGGTAAAATTAGGTTTGCTTACGTTACAAATAGCGAAAGTATATAATAAATATTGTGAATTCTAATCTCTACTTTTATACACAACACAAACATACGTACAGGTGAATGAAATGAAAACTATCCCCACTGTTGTTATGCTTTAAGAGATGCATTGAGCAATTTTATATATTAGCTATTTTTGGTATACTGATTGAATTGAAAAATGGTTAAATTCCTTTAATTGAAAAGGTTTGAATATAGTTCGTTCATACTTTATTTACCTTCCTTATATCTGATTCAGATTCAGATTTATTAGCGTTCTTTAAGACCTATTTTAACATCAATATGTGTGACAGGTATAGAACTTGTCAATAATCAATTTACAATCTACAAGGAAGACAAGTACTGTATGAACAATAGAACAGATGTTCTATTGTATTAGGGTAGGACTGTTGTTTACAGTCTTACCCTAAAATGCAATAATACGAATACAACAACAATAATAATTTGGATATACATTGATATATAGAGAATAAGATACAACAATATAAAAGTATTAGATATTAATTAGTATTTTCACATCAAATCAAGTGTTGTTTACGAACTGTGTTATTACCGAAATATACGACTTCTAAACGTTTTTAGAATTGATAGACATGAGCTCTTAAATAGTGTAAAACGAGCTTGCAATTAATAGTTTACTTACACTATTCTTGAACATTTGATCTGACTTAATATTTCTAATATGTTTAGGCAGTTTGTTATAAAATGTAATACATCTATGCATTATTGATTTTGCATGCAACTGTGTTCGGTGTTTGTTCACAAATAAATTTACATTTATTTGGTAAAATAGCTATGTACGACATTATTCTTTAAATAATTTTGTTTTCTCGATACGAGCTGGTCTACCGGTTCCCGTAAGATCACCGAAGTCAAGCAGCTCTGGGTCTGGTCAGTGTTTGGATGGGTGACCGTTTCAGCACTCCAGATGGTGTTGCCTGTGTGGCGTCCACCCAGCGTCTTGAGGCCAATTGGGGAGCTACCTGAATAAGGAGGTAGCGATCCACGTTTGGTCAGCGTGGTGGGAGCAGTAGACCACCTCCTCCCTCCGGGAGAGGCCTCATCCACTAGTGGATTGAATATGGCTGTGTATTATATG
>JAGDQP010013438.1:0-35320 GCA_022664845.1 Lepisma saccharinum
TTTTTTTTTTTTTTAATCTCAGACACCGAATTTGCAGCAATGAACATTTTTTCTAGGCACAATCACGTTCATTATGTACAGTACCTTCTTATCAAGTGGTGAAAGTTTTTGGGAGGTTAAAGACAAAAATATTACTTGCTGATGTGCTAGTTTTTACCATTTTTTGCGCTTTGCGCAATCTCACGGAGACAAAAATAGTCGATTGCGATATATCGACAATACCACCAACCATGCACCCTAATAGTTAATAAATGTGACAAATTACCGCCAGTGACCATAAAGTTTTCAGTAAGTAACACAAATAATTCAGATAGGAGTAGTAAAGTCTTCTTAATTTTATTTTTAAAATGCCGGACTTTTGCAAGAAAAAGACAAATACCGGCTTGACATTTCTAAAGAGATTACAAAGACGAACATGTCCAGCAAAAACCGGACGGGTGGTAACCATATCCTCAGTTCCTCCACAAAGGAAATCGGTTTGAGATATCAACTTCCTGCAAACGAATTATTGCTACTTTCTGAGAGATATCAATGCTTATTTCAACCCACCTTTACCTCACAGAATGTCTGGGAATGCTCTACTACCTTTGGGAAATCCCTTGCACAGCGTATACATACACCTCAATTTTGGAATATGCAATTATGTCTAGAGCAGGTGACAAAACACACCCACATAAGAAAACAGTCCGTACACCCGAAAACATCGCACGCGTGCGGGAGACAGTTCTTGCAACTCCCAGACGTTCAGCGCGGCGACATTCCCTCATATTGAATCTTCGTCTTAGCAGTTTTGGATGAATGTTGCGATATGACCTCAAGTTTCATCCATACAAAATGAAAGTGGTGCAGGAATTATCGAAGGCAGATAAAAGAGTGTGAGTGCAGTGTTTCCAGGTCATACTGCAATTAATTAACCAGAACCAGAACATTCTTTATTCAATTCTCATGACAGATGAAGCTAAATTCTTTCTGAAAGGGTATGTGAACAAACAGAATATTATATATTAGGTACCTGAAAATCCACGCCCGTTACATGAAAAGTCCCTCCACAGTGTGGTGTAGTGTGATGTGGTGGGGGCTGTGGATGTTGTCGGGCCATACTTTTTGGAGGATGAACGCGAGCAACCTGTTACTGTGACAGCGGAAAGATAAACACATATTGACAAATTTCCTGCACCCACAGCTACGACAGAAAAATGTTAATTTGGAATCTGTGTGGTTTCAACAAGATTGTGCAACGGCCCGCACGTGAAGGTAATCGATGGGAACACTAAGGACAATGTTCCCGGGAAATGTGATTTCCAGATTTGGGGACATTCCATGGTCCCCAAGATCCCCGGACTTGACCGCCTTTGACTTTTTCTTGTGGGGTAATTTAAAAGACAGAGTGTATAGAGTTCGGCTGCAGACACTGGAGGAACTGATGCACAGGATTTGGGACGAAATTTCCGCCATGTATTCGGATCTCTTACTCCGAGCCATGGGCAAGTTCTTACCCACGACTGACCAGCTCCATTCAGAGGGGTGGAGGACACTTAGATGATGTTATATTCAAAAAATACCAGCTCAACTAAAAATCAAAATGAGTATTGTAATTATCAAATGTGATTACATTAATTTATCTATAAAAGCCTGTGTTTAATTTCAACATGAAATAGGGAAACTGAACCTGGAACACCCTTTAATATAAAAGGCAGGTTGTAGGTCAGGTCAACCCGAGTCGGGTAACGTCAGCCTGAGTCGGGTCGAGGTTGGGGTCAACCCGCGCCGGGTCGAGGTTAGGTTCAACTCGAGTCGGGTCGAAGGTCACGTCGGGTCGGGTCAGAACCACTCGGGTCACGGATGGGTCGGATTAGTTTCACTCTGGTCACGGGTCGGGTCGGTTCGAACCGAGTTAATTACGGGTCGAGTCGAGTCAGATTTACTCTGATCACGGGTCGGGTCTGGTTGAAATTTTCGGGTCACAGGTAGGGTTTGGGTGAGGATCAACCCTATACGACCCGACCCGTTGAAACCACTACCTAGGAATTTCCTAAGTGGTGGGGCCTATCAACGCGAACATTTCAAAGAAATGTGCACTTTTTCATAGAAAGCATGAAATTTGTCATACTTAAAAGATCGTTTTAATATAATGAGGTCACTTTAAAATTGATTTAGGAGTCCCAGAAATCCAAACTGGCCCCAAATATTTAAAAAATAATTATTGATCATAGTATTTGAATGATTTTCAGACTCTGTGAATTTATACGTACGTACTACTGAGGAGAAATTAAGATCGTTGTATCATTAACCACATTTAACTAACGGTAAAACGTTAACGGTTAAGCTACTGTGGAAAGACACTCTAAACCCCAGATGGCGGGCATTTATTCAAATTTCTATATTTATTACCAGACTTGATTAACTTCCTTGTTCACATACTTTCGGGTTGTAACTTTCGAAACTCAATTTCAGATTAATTATATTTACCAATTCTAATTTAACTCAAGGGCTCTTTAAATCCAAGATGGCGTCAAATAATTCAAATATCTTTATTTATTGTTAGATTTAGCTGACCTCCTCAACATGAATTTCAAACTATTGAAATATATTCATCTTTAATTTATCCAAGTTTCCTTGAAATGCAAGATGGCGGCCATTAATTAAAGTGTCTTTTTATTGACCACACTTGATTGAAGCGGAGTGGATTAATAGAACTAAAACGAATTTGGATATTGGGGCGTCTAGTTGTAACGTAGAACATCTAGAACTCAATACTTAAAGTCGTTCTGTATTGAAAGTTCTTTCCGTCAATTGCGTGTCTAAGTTGATGAAGTCAATCGATGTAGTTTTCTCGACAGATGCCCCGTAGCGCCGATCGAGATAGTCGAGCCTCTTAGTATGCTAGTCCATTGACTCCAAGATCCTGGGTTCGAAACCCGCCTAGGGCATGGATGTTCGTGTGTATGATTTTAACTTAGTATATGAGCAGTTAGGACAAATCAGTTGTCAAGTATTTTCAGTCAAAAGGAACAAGAAATGTAAAGGGAATTAAAGCCCGCTAAGGGCAAGAAATATTTTTTTATAAAAAAGTAGTAGATTGGTTAAAGCGTCGGACAACGAATCACAAGGTTCCAAGTTCGAATCCCGCATTACACAAGTGAGAAAATTTCATCTCGCCCTGAAGAAAACAAAATAGGGTTCTTAGTAGAATAACGACAGAATGTAATCGAGATTAAATATTTTTAGAGCTACTGTAAAAATATATGCAAATCGTCCATTATTCATATCGGCTTACATCAACGTGCTTCCAGGCTCCATTTATACTCGCCCCACCCATAATCCTATCCACAGACCAGTCGCGGAATTTTGCGGTTCATGATCGTTAAAATGACTAGACCCGTGGTGCAACCGCCACTGGTATAAGTTTAAAGACCGATGGAGGATCGCCAGAAAATTTTACCGGAGGCTCATTTTACCCCTTTTTGCTTAAGGTTTTTATAAAGCAACGATGTCCACCAAAAGATACCAGCACTATCTCCGTATATGTCTTACGTATTTTTATCGTTCTATGAAATTTCAATGCTGCTCCTACAAATTCAAGCATATAGAGTTATAACTTTCAGGGAAGAAAGTTCATAACCAATTAAGGAGCGTTTTTTCAAAACTCGATAAACGCATCAAAGTTATTTTTACAGAAAACTCGTTATTTTCTCTGATAAGAAGGGCAAAAATCTTGCAAGTCCGGGTAGTTTTACTAATACTCTAATGAAAACATGTGGAGCATAATTTTAAGATTTGCGACTTATTACACAATGTGTGGAGTCTTATGTATAAAAACAAAAATAATTCGAAGCGTTTATCGACTTTAATTACGTTTGCATGTAACCGGTTAAAACCCTTTGTAGTTTGGATGTTCTCAATTGTGTTCCCTTTGTTTTCACGAATATAACCCTATCCTAAAAGCAATTGGTATGTGACACAACTATCTGGCGCTGTCCCCCCACATGCACATAATGATTGGTACATTAGGTTCTGGGTTTGATTATTCTGAAAGGTGATTGGTCTTTGGCGGATACTCTGATTTATACTACGAATGGTTGGGGTTACACTGCTAGGCATAGAACACTAGTTTATGAAATCAACGCTAGAGACCACCAGCGTGCAGGTTACCTTTAAATCAATTTTGTATGTGATAGCCTTCGTTCGCGTCCGCGCTCCTGCCATATATCCCGCGGTCAGTGTCTTAGTAGTTCTGTTTGTACCTACATTTTTAAGTGGAAGTATCCGCTCCATTATTGTGTAAAACCCGTACCAATTGTTATACGCTTACCCCTGACATTACATTACTGTTCATTTCAAGTCATGGACACCATATTGCTGTTTTGCTTCCTACACAGGAAATGCAAGGATATGATGATCCTGAAACTGTTCTCGAGTGCTGGGATCCCTGTGCTACTACAAAATGCTGGGATTCCAACCGGAAGAATCTGATCTTGACATGTTGCTGCATTATCTCCTCTACTATTTCTGGAACGACGAAGAAGCCGTTTTACAAAGTTGTGCAAGTGCCCAGGACATTCTCGATCTGGGGTAATACGGATTTTTCGGAAGTGTAGAAAGTAAGGAACTGGCCTGGAGTTATTATTGTTAGTTGATACCGGACTATGACAGTTTCATTTCACAGGAAGCTATTGAATTCTTTGGGTTTGATAATGTTCGATTGATGTTTGTCCTGCATAGTGATACGAATATGGATGTGACACAGTAGATGTAAGATCATACCATGTGTATGATGTATGGTATTGGACGTGACCCCAATTTTAGATTATTTCCGAAAAAACCAAAACATATTCAAATTTCCTTCTACGAGGTTGGTAAATGACAATTAAACGTGTTGTAACTACTATTCGTGATCCTGAGGCGTTTGTAACCAACCTGTTTCAGTTTGCCATCGACAATTTACTTAGGGATGTCGATCCAGCCTCCAAAGTCGAATTTGGTCTCGAGAGCTCCAAGTGCACTGTAGGAAAGGCGATATACGTCTCGTTTCAAGTCCAAGCACATCTTACAGCGAACAGTATGTTACGCAAAATTGAAAATGTTTTAAACTCTAACGAGGAATTCCTGTTAGGTGACAATACTACTATTAGGGTTGATATTACAGATCCGTGTCGAGGTAAGGGGCGGCGTAGTAATGATAGGTATAGATCATTAGCAGACTATTTGCAAAAGGATATTATTCCTGTGGGACAACGTCCAGACTGTTTAGCCCAAACATTGGTAATGGGGCGAAGTAAGGCAGATAAAAGTTATAATAAAACTGCCTATATGAAAGCCCATCCTGATAACTGGCATGCTTATGCAACGAAACTATGTTATCTTGCAGGGGTAGATTTATGTAGAAGTAATGGTGGTAGTTTAGATGACGTAGATGTGTTCCAAAGGTCTTTTGGGGATGGGTATCAAATTATTTTTTATGGTCGTGTGTTGAAATCGCGTCAATATGAAGAAATGTATATTGGTCCAACGGCAAAAAGGAAAATATTTATTCGTTTCGAAGATAACCATCACGATGCCATAGATGCTATTGTGTCCTTTTTTAGGGGTTAGAGGGTATTGCGATTATTGTCTCAATCCTTATACTAATCTTCGGAAGAATACATGTCCATATCTTTGTAGTCACTGCGAAACGTATCATTCAGATACAAAAGGTAATGTGGAAACCAAACAATATTGTAAGAAGTGTAATCCTACCTTTCTCAATCAAACATGCTTTGACAGACATGTAACCAAGGCGAAACGTAAATCATTATGTGATCATGTTCAAGTATGTGTTCGGTGTGGCGTGAAACTAAATTGGCGTAGTAGATTGGCAAAGCATGTTTGAGGGGAACATTTCTGTAAAAGGTGTGCAGGGTCCGTAAATGAGACCCCTATTTGTTACGTTAAACCAGATCATCCGAAACTTGTAGAGGAATTTTTGAATATTGTCTACCATATTGAAACTATACGATTGGATGCCAACGACAAGGATGACCATGAATTAGTGCCAAATTTAATTTGTGTAACGCATCGATGTCATCAATGCAAAGATATTCATGAAAATAGCTATAGATGTAAGGTTTGTGGTAATGAAAATGGCACTCGTGACTATATTTTACACTATGGACCCGTTTATTACACATGTCTTAGAACAGAGTTCCAAGTTTACCATGGTTGTTGCTCGGGCACATAATGCTCAAGGCTTTGACAATTTATTTGTTGTCCGTTAAATATTAGAACAGCAGCAATTAGTACTGGAAATACTAGTGGACACAAAATTATGCTACTCACGATCAAGATAGCGATCACGATCAGATAGCGATAGAGATGCCGATAACGATCAAACTGAGTAAATACCGAATCAATTCATAGAATATCACAAAACGACATGATATCAGTAATGAACAATGTAGGTAATTGGGAAGTAATAAAAAAACAGTAAGTACAGTATAATATGCAAGAATACACGCAGCTCAAAGACATTAGGAACAACAAATGTACAGCTTGGGGGCGTAAACATTAAGCATATGTACTGTAAATAAACAAATAAATCCACAGTAAGATCGTATCATATTACCCATAATGTCCATGATAGATATAACCCGTATGAAACATTCATTAATGAATACAGCAATTAGTAGTGTTCAATGCCTTGCAAAGACCAGAAACATATAAGGTAAAAGCATAAACATGATAGGTTTCGTCTCTCTGAAAATGTAGTGTTGCCTACACATTTTGAGCCTGTTTTTAACAGTAATTTTATTAAAAGCAAGCAAATTTGAACCCATTTATCGTCAGTTGTAAAGAAATTCATTAAAAGGTTACTGCACCTTTGCTACTGAGTGTTGCAAATCCAGGCCTGCACCAGCCCCTTTGGTCCGTAGGCTCCTGCCAACCCCGACCCGCAGTGATTACGTAAACTAGGAATTTTGTCTGTGTCTGTCTGTACGTATGTTAGTAATCCAAATCACTAGCGTCTCAGGGAAACCCGTTTCCGAAGCTTTGTCCAATATCGCGCTGGCGCAGAACTCCTTGAACTATTAGTAGCACCGAAGAGCATATATTCCACAACTCACTGTTTGACCCGGTAGTCAACGCATGGGGAAGCTGGTCGAGAGGTTTTCGGATCGAACCCAGGCTTCGCTACTTTTCCATTTTTTCAAGAAAATAACCCTTTTTTCTTTTTATCTATATACGCATCAGGAAATGTAATAAAAGTAGTGACCAAAGGCACTTGGAAGTTAGGTAAGTCAGGTTCGGTATTTATTGCACACGCGACTTGCACAGTGACATTGTTTCCACGCGCGCTAGCCCTAGACACAAGTATCCAAATCTATATGCGTCCCTTGATTTCCACCAAATTTAGCGCACGTATTCCTTAGAAGTATTCCGGGTATGGTATTGCGTCTCAGTTGTCAATGTGGCAAATGTTCATTTTTTCAAATTGCTTCAGTTTGGACGTATCAGCACCGAGCTTGACATACACATTGTTCGAAACAATACAAAAATTGTTTGAGAGTTTCCGTCCCCAAGTGTCAGTGTTGCCACCTATTTCATAATGTAGTTGACGTATTTTATAAAATATATATTTTATAAATTTATACAAATGTCTAAGTTCAAATCGACACACGTCCAACGATTGATGGTGTTACTTGTAGTTCGAGCTCTGCGCCTGCGCGAAAGTGGGCTACGCCCTCTTTCCATGTTAGCTGTCTTTAGACGGGAGCCAGGTCAATTAGCTCGTAAAAAAATCTGCAAAATGGAATCCGAACAACTCTGTTCAATAAACCCTCCGAATTTATTAAACCTATGATTGCACTTTTCTTAATTGTCCAGTATTTATTTATAAAAGTCCTATATCTGTAATATGGTGACCTAGTATATGTAGGTATAATCTCAAATAACAAAAATATTAATTTGGAATTATACAGAAGATTTAGAGTGCACGTCAATTGATGTTTTACTTTTTGACTTCCAGCAAAAGATTATCCCTTCGCTACTAAGTTGTCATATCAACGAACAATAATTTCACTATGTCACACCACGCACATATATTTTACACAACGCCAATCTCGCGAATCATTCTGTGGAGATAAAGCTCGTGTTCAATGTTTTCTTTCCTTTCCAGAATAAAGGACAGTGCGTGCATACATAAAATTGAATTTAAACTGAATTATAAATTTAGTTTTAAGGCCTTTTAGGCAACTTTGGCTCAGGCCGGGTGCATAATGATGGGATTAATTGGAGAAAGTGGGAGAAAACGGGAGAACATTGAGAAAACGCACACGCATGGGCACATTTAAGAGGTCATTGCTCCTCAATCATTTCTGAATGACTTCAAATGTTTCATTCTAAACGATAGCTTTGCAATTTGTTATCAGTAAAATAAATTGTTTTGCCCCAGAGTATATCTACTAAATCAACCCATGCTCACAAGTGTTTGTCCAAAACAAAACGCACATGGCATGAGCAGGGATCGATCCAACGCAGTGTTTCTAAAACTTTTTCATGCCGTTACTTCCTTGTAAGGTGACTTCTACCGGCGACCCCTAGAAGTAATTTTCTTGTTCGTAATAAGCGAATTTATTTAACGTTGTATATATATATATATATGTACATACGTCTCCCTTCGGGGAGAGGCCACATCCAATAGTGGATTGAATATGGCTGTGATTTATTATATATATATTTTATATCTGGTGTAGTAAAAAGTAATCCATTATTCTGCCAATAGATGGTTCAGTGATCTGTATCTCGCGTTGTATAAGTCCGATCAGGTTCAACGAGATGGCGTTCAAACGATGAGATTGCGTACTACAAACAATGTTCAGATAGTTGTGATGAGTTGACTCAGTGTTGTGTGAGCGCGCGTCAAAATAAACACTAGCAAAGAGAAAATACGCTATATTTTACAGTTTTTCTTCGATAAAGGCGAAAACGCAAGCCAGGCGGCTGCAAATGTGAATAGTGTTTATGGTCCTGATACTGTAACAGCCAATCACGCGCAATTTTGGTTTCGTCGATTCCGTGCCGGTAATTTTGACGTCAAAGATGTACCACGCACTGGAAGGCCACGTGTTGAACATGTCGATAAAATCATGGACATTGTCGCGTCCGACCGTCATGTAAGCACTGTTTCGATTGCCCAAGAGCTAAACATTGCACAAAAAACCGTGTGGAACCATTTGCATAAGGCTGGATACACAAAGAAGCTTGATGTATGGGTGCCACACGAGTTAACGCAAAAAAACCTCATGGACCGAATTTCCATCTGCGAATCGCTGCTGAATCGCAACAAAAGCGACCCATTTCTGAAGCGGTTGGTGACTGGTGATGAAAAGTGGATCACTTACGACAACGTCACGCGATAACGGTCGTGGTCGAAGTGCGGTGCGCCGGCGCAAACGGTGCCCAAGCCAGGTTTGACGGCCAGGAAGGTTTTGCTGTGTGTTTGGTGGGATTGGCAAGGAATTATCTACTATGAGCTGCTCCCCTACGGCCAAACCCTTAACTCGGAACTATACTGTCAACAATTGGACCGTCTGAAGGCAGCAATCGCCCAGCTTTGGCCAATAGGAGAGGCATTGTGTTCCACCAGGACAACGCCAGGCCACACACATCGATAGTGACTCGCCAGAAGCTCCGGGAGCTTGGTTTGAAGGTTCTTATGCATCCACCTTATAGTCCGGACCTGGCACCGAGTGATTACTATCTGTTCCTGTCCATGGCGAACACGTTTGCTGGTGAAAAATTCGCGTCAAGAGAGGCTTGTGAACATCGACTGTCTCAATTTTTTTGCCAATAGGGACAAGGGCTTGTATGAGAGGCATCATGATATTACCTTCCACATGGCAACACGTTATCGAACAAAACGGCGCATATGTGAGCTAAATCGGATCATTCTAACTATGGTAAGTCAAGCCTTCAATGTCATGCAAAAATAATGGATTAATTTTTACTACACCAGATATATATTAGGGACGGGCGTAAGCCATAGTGCTGTAACCGCCCATACAATTCATTTTTTACCTTTATATATATATATATATATATATATATATATATATATATATATATATATCCCACTATCATTGCGACTCACTTACATTTACTATTTGCCGTCATTATGGGACCCCGGTGTTTCTGAGATCCGTATTCGGGTCTTACTTTACAAGCCGTGTTGTTCGTACTCTACAACGTCCAAGTACCTCAAAAAACTTCACTTGTAAAATTGGATCCGGGCTACGGTTTGATAGAAAAGTGCATACGAAATGTATAGTTTAAGTTCCTGAACATTCCGTGCGTCGCGCTGCGCTTTCTAATCGTATAAAAGTGTATAGTTTTTCACTCATTCAATGCCTTTAATGGAATCCGCATAGACGTTGGCAAACCTGACGCGTCTTGTCTAACACACTTAACTGCGCATGCGCTCATTTCTCCCACCAGTTCTTGCTGTCTTGTTCCTCACAACGTACAGAACTCACAGTGTCTATGTGTTTGTGTGATTTTGCACATACATATTGAAAAAAAGTGAAGGGCTCCTATTTGGATCACGAAAAGAGGGTTGGGTGAAAAGAGAGCAAACTTGACCTTGGCGGTCCATTCGGAAAGTACGAAAGGACATATGAACCAAGTTACGAAGCAACAGTGCAGAAATTAAGGTCATGAGACCATCTTAAGTAGCTCTGTGTATTCTTATGTGTTTAGTGCAAGAACTCCTCGCAATCAAAAAATAAATTGTAATGACTCTAAAAGTATAAATTATATGGAGAAACTGAAAACAGTTTTAGTATCAGACTCCCCGGGAGTTTTCAACATCAAATATTGGTGGTCCTCCGTGTAGTTTTGGGTCTGATGTCCTCCCCCCCCACACACACACTATTCAAACACAGTAGGGGTAGGAAAAAGGAAACAGATTTGGGTTCAGCGAGCTTCAAAATGGAAGCATAGAACAATGTGGGGTGACAGTTTTAGGTCCCTTGATAGCAAAATCTAAAATAAGGGACTTTATAACCCGCTCCTGTCTGTTGCAAGAAATTATATCTCAGGAACCAGAAGACGCAGGAACTTCGTTGAGGTGTCATTTGAAAGCTCTCGTTAATTCATTAGGAATGGCTATCTTACTTTTTGGATCAGTCACCCCCTATAGGGTGAAACGGGGGATTGGGAAGGAAGGAAGAAAGGAAAAATGTGGCGTTTTGAATGGCTGAAGTTCCGGGCGTGAGCCCATGGCTTCAATTTGAGTTGAGATGGCGGGAATGAAAAAACGTATTTGATATATTAGAGTGCAACTGTAGCGACTCTAATCAAGAAACAATTTGGTCAGCGAGGTAAGATGTTAAATAAATTGGCAGTCAGGCTTGGTTGGTGGGCTTCAAGAAAATTTTTTTATATGTATTAGGTTATGTAGGATGTGGCATTTTATGGGTTAACCTGGGAGGTTGGACAGTGCCTAAATTTTGAAGGATTGTATGTGGAGAGTGTGACATTCTGAACCAGAAGGATCGGCATTGTGAATCAATTACATCTTTAGGAGAGGAATATCCAGATCTTCATGTAGTTGAACGTTTGAGGTGTCTCGTGGATGTCCTGTGATCATTCGTGCGGCTCTGTTTTGTACTCTTTGTAGTTGTATTTGAGTTGATTTGGCTGAGTGCTGCCATGCTGGTGCTGCGTAAGTTAGTTTCGGTCTGATCATCACATTGTAGACATGGAGTCTGGATTTCATGGAAAGTCCATTGTTGTTGTTTAGTATGGGATATAAGGCACAAGTGCGTCTTGTGGCTTTGCTGGCAGTGTTTTGAATGTGTTGACGAAATGTGAGTCAACGATCAAGTTAAACACCTAAGTAGGTTGCGCATGGACTGTATGGAAGTTGAATACCAGAAAGAGTAAGTGGATGCTGCGGATTGCTACGTCGTTTCGTGAAATGTACCACTGTAGTTTTGTCAGGGTTGGTTTTTAGGCGCCATTTGGTGGACAAAGTCTCCATTAAATTTAGATGTTCCTGAGCGTAACGTAAGGCAAAGTCAATGTGATGTGAGGATCCAAATATGGCTATATCGTCGGCGAAAGTTGCTATTTTTGGTGTGTGGATGAATGGGTATAACTGCTGTATATAGATTGTATAGAATGGGAGCCAGAACAGATCCTTGTGGTACACCTGATTCAATGGGGTATTCTTGAGATGTATTTCCTTGAAAATAAACGAAGAAAGATCTGCGATGTAAATATGATTGTATTATCCGGATATATTGATGCGGAAATCCTTGTAGGTGTAGTTTGTATAGGAGACCTTGGTGCCACACTTTGTCAAATGCCTTGGAGGTATCAAGAAAAATGCCAAGGGTGTGACTGCGTCTGTTAAATTGAAGTGTAATCTCTTCAACTGTGCGGACTAGTTGAGCAACGGTTTTAAACTGTTGTCTAAACCAAAACTGATGTGCTGGAAAAAGGTTATTATCCTGGACAAAATTGTATAAACGAGTTTTGAGAAGGCGTTCAAACTGTTTGCTGATAACAAACAGTAGACTGATGGGGCGGTGATTTTGCGGATATAATGGATCTTTACCTACTTTAGGGATCATGATGACCTTAGCTATTTTCCATTGAGGTGGGAAATGGCTGTACTGCATCATTGCATTAAAAACACGAGTCAATAGCACTAGCATCTTTCTTGGATCTTCCACGCATATTCCGAATAGTACGGTGAACCTCTCGAGTAGTAATTAGATATGCAGGATTAAAACGTTGATTTAATTGTATATTATTTAAATGATGATGAACTAGTTGAATGGTGTCTTCATCGTAGGGCTCTGGATTTAAGCTAAATTGAATTTGAAGTTGGTTGGCAAAAACTTCAGCTTTATCTAGATTGTTATAGACTAGGCCTCTGGTTCCGTGAAGCGGTCTGTTAGATATTGACCCATCCAGTTTTGTAAGGGATTTAGTAAGTGTCCAGAACTCGTGGTTTGGCTGAGTTAGTGTTTGTAATGTATTAGACCAATACTGATAGACTTGACGCTGGAGTCTTTTACGTATTCGTTTTTTGAGATTATACCAAATCGTTTTGTATTGGGGATGTCTGGTCTGTTGCCATTTTCTTCGAGCCCAACGTTTCATTAATATAAGTACGCAGATCTTCCGGTGTTGGTTCCAGTCGGTCAGATACTTTTCTAGTAGCTTTGGTTGTTAGAAATAACGCAGATTTGATGTTTGCTGTGATGAGATCTACTGCAATATTGATGTCATCCGGAGAGGTTAAAGACAGATTACAATCAGTGGTGCGCACAATCATTGCTGTATAATTGTCCCAATCCGTTGTGTAGATGAATGGTAGTCGGTGAGTGTCCAATGAATGTAAGTGATGAATGCACAAACAAACTGGTATGTGATCAGATTCCAAAGCAAGAATTGCATACGGTCCATCAGTTATTTGAATTCCCTTGACAAGGGCTATGTCCAGAATGTCTGGTCGACCACCATTTCTAGGAAAGAATGTAGGCTCGGTGGTAGAAACTGGATAGACATCTAACGTTGGTAAGGCGTTATAAAGAATTGTACCAGAAGTGTTTCGTACCCGTGAGTTCCAATGTTGATGTTTACAGTTGATATCACCTGCAAGAATTACATGTTGACCAAGGACGCTGAGATTTCTAATATCAGCTGGTATTACTGGAATATCAGGAGGTTTATATATTGCAATTAGAATTATCTGGAAATTTTGAGAGTAAAGACGAATTCCAGTAGCTTCGAGTGAATGAAGTGGCAGGAGAGCAATTTGCTGTGCTGGAAGATGATTTTTAAAGATAACAGCTGTACCACCTTTCCTACCAGGACGATCAGTTCGAATAATTTGGTAATTAGAGATTTTTAATGTATGATGAGCTTTTTCGAGTAAATGGCTTTCGTTGAAAAGTAATATATTGTTCCTTTAAGAAATATTTAAGTTCTTGTTTTTGTTCGAAAACACCATCTGCATTCCAAAACGATACTTTTAACTGTCTTGTTATTTTGGGTTTATTGGGATCCATCATCTAGGGCACTGAAGATGATTTCGAAAATGATTGCTAATTCAGTATATTGGTCTTCAGCACTCTGTATGAGCGCTAAACCTTGATGAATTCTGGTAAATATGTGCATTATGTTTAGTCCTTGAAAGACTTCTTTTATGATCTGAAAGACATCTCGTATAGAGGCCCCCGTGCCAGTAGTAGTAGTTGTGTTTGATTGTGGTTTGTTTGAAGTGTGTGACTTTGGATCTTCCGTTTTAGCACTGGTCTTAGAGTTGTTACGAATCTGAGGTTTGTTATCAGAGAAAGTCTTAGAGTAGGATGACTGTTGTTTGGTGTTGTTATTTGTTGATTTAGATGTTTCTTGAACCTTGGTATTTGAGTTAGGTGAAGTTTTCACAGACTTACCTTGCTCGTTGTTCTTATTTGCTCGACGTTGATCAAGGGCATGTTTAAGAACTCTACAGCCTCTATAATTGGCAGGGTGGTCCCCATTGCAGTTAACACATCGTGCAGGTGTATCTCTAGATTTTAGACAGGCACTGGTCAGATGAGCAGCACCGCATGTGAGGCATTTAGGGTCACAAAAACACATTTTCAATGAATGACCAACCTTTTGGCATCTAAAACACTGTAAAAGTTCAGGTGGATGATATGTATCAACCGCCACACGATAACTTAACAGTTATTCCATTTTAAATACGTTGTGGTTATCATTTCTTCTAAGAAAGTTACTAAGAAGAGCGGATGTAATACTTTCTCCCTGGTTTCTTTGTCACGGCCATACATTTGTGCAACTTCTATAGCTGGAAAGTTTTGATCTTTTAAATCATCTAAGATGTCTTTAGTAGGCTTGTCAAATGGAAGTTTACGTAATACCACTTTGAACAGTCTATCTTTTTTGAGTAAATCTGTGGCAATCTGTGATAGTTTTGCTGGGTACAATAGGTTTTGAGTTTTTCGTAATCGGCAATTGAATTTGTTTGAAAACGAACGTATTGTTGGGCATGAGAAATGCGTGGTGGTATGTGACAGACAGCAGCAAGAGTACGAGAAAATTGAAATTTAATTTTTACTCCATATACATAAATTGGCGGTGGCTTCAAGCTCTTGGTGTGCTGTGTGTATTGAGATTGTTGATCTTCGCCATCATCTTCATTTGGACTCAATGACTCAAAACGATTTTGTGTCGCAATGTATGAGTTCTTGCTTTTAGTTTGATGCAATTTGGCTGTTTCTGTAGGAGGTATCCAATCATCTGAGTCAATATCGGTATCATGTTCAGGTCCTCCTTCAGACATTGATTCTTGATGTTCATCAGATTTCATTTCTACAGGTTCGTCTGGCAGAGACATGTTCGTGTCCTGTTTGTTGGATTTTTGTTGCAGATTGACATTCTGAAGGGAGCCTGGCCGGCGGCCAGCTCTGGAAATTGTTTTATTGAAGCAATATTTGGTACATCATTCTTGTTAACCTTAGTTAAATCTTGTAAAGACATGGAACGACGAGGATCTTGCATATGAGAATTACTATTAGGCACCAGAAAATGGAAATGGGTGTTATTGGTTGGAGGTAACTAATTACCCAATTGATGCTTTTTACTGAATTCGGTCAGCCCTTGAGTGATGACTGGAACATTTCGTGAGAAATATGGTACTTTACGATTACGTTTAGTCTTTTGAGAGACAGGAGTATGACTGCCGCTCTTGGGAAGCGATTTTTTGGAGGAAGTTGGGGTGGGAGGTGTCGACATGTCTTAGCGATTGCCAAGACCAATGCCGGTTAGAGTCAGGTGGCCCTATAAATGGTCGACGCATGGTGGCCCTCAAAACAGTAAAAGCAGAGGACTTTGAGTTCGAATTAGCAAGTACAAGTTCGTATTTCTTTATTTTGTAGGGAACTTTATTTGTTGTGGCTGTCTGAAGACGCTACATTCGCTGTAACAAGTAACACAGCCTCCGCGCGCAACCGTGTCCTATTATTTTCTGGGATTGGGGTACAACTCAGACTCTTATATCTGGAACTAGAAGACTTAGGGACTTGCTTGACATGTCACTGGATAGCCCTCGTCAGTTCATTAGGACTGGCTCTCCTACTTTTTATTAGATACCCTATAGGGTAAAACGGGGGATTCGGGTAAAACTTATACTCCTATATCTCAGGGACTGAAAGACGTAGGGACTTCGTTAAGGTGTCATTAGAAAAGTCTCATCAATTCATTAGAAGCCGGTTTCTTACTTTTTGGTTTCACAGCCCCCAGGGTAGTAACGGGGGTGGCAAAGCTATCCAATTCCACACGCGTCCATCGATCTACCCCAAATTAAGGATTGTCTTCGTTTGGCACTGGGCAAGGTCGCAAAGGTATTCCGGATCCGACGTTGTTCTCCAGATATCAGTGTTGCCACTTTTTTATTTTTTTTAAATTCCTTCTAGAAACTTCGACATAACCACACCAACTTGGCATTAACATTATTGGGGACAATGTAATAACACTGTGGCCCTAAGAACCCGACTTATCATTGTTGCCAACCTATGAGAAAATGGCACATATTTTGTGTTTCAGATGCTATCAAGGGACCGGAGCCATCGCGATTGTTAATTGAATCGCAGCGCTAACTTGTTTAATTTGAGTAGTAAAAACAAGCCGAGGGAAAATTAAAAACTACTAAATCCACAACAAGATTAAAAGTAACGTCAGCATGATAATATTAAAAAGGTTTTTGCTAATCAATCCTTAAATAATAGAGGTGCGGTAATAAAAGTCCGGTTTAACGCTCTTTTTTGAGTTTTTCGAAACCCTGGTGGTGGTGGGAGCGTATAATCTATCGGATGACGGAATATGTAAAGAAGAAAAGTAGTGCAAGAAGAAAGAGGAAGAAATACGGGTACGCACAAATTATATTATCAGAAATAAAATGTACACATTAATTACCTTTCTAACGTTTGTTGGAAATTTAAAACCTAGCATCTCTTGTCAGCTCCCGTGGTCCAGTAAATCCAGTCACTGGAATCTGAGTTGATATTATGGCGTTCAGGCAACTTTGGCTCAGGTCAGGATAGGGTAAGGGCAATTATAAGGAAGGTATCGGCCGGGGCCATTCTTAAGTTACTATGCCGGCATTTGTCTGTTGAAACTGAGGAAACCCCTGGAAAATCAGTCACGATGGTCGCCGGCGGAGTTTGAACCCACGTACCTACCCATTGCCTTTTCGCAGTCAGAGACGTTACCCCCTGGACCACGGGTAGAGCTGTGCAACGAGCGGATTTCGAGAGCTCGAAATCCGAACCCTCAAGCAGTCACGCTCGAAACGTGGGAGAACTGGCAAAAATCCATTTTGAGCAACTTCGAGCGTGAATAGGTTTCGAGCGCTCGAAGCATTTTCGAGTGCCTGCTCGAATTACGTCATCAGATTACATTTTTGTCTTTATCTTCCTGTAACTTGTTAAAGGAAGTTCAATGTTGCCAACTAACCTAATAATAATAATGGGTTATCTAACAAAAACCTCTGAACTGGAATAGACTATATACGAAACCACGATTTTGAACCATATATATGAGAATTGGTCAACATAAGGTAAATTCACAATTTTCAATATATCTCAATGAAACTTCGCACAACTTAGTAATTTGACAAGACGAAGAAGATAGAGTACGTCCGAAACAAATATTTGACACATATATACAATGGTTGGTCAAAATATCTCAAATCCACAGTTTTCAACATATCTCAACGAAACTTCGCACAACTTAGTGATTTGACAAGACGAAGAACATAGAGTACGTCCGAAACAAAAATTTGACACATATATACGAGGGTTGATCAAAATATCTCAAATCCACGATTTTCAATATATCTCAATGAAACTTCGCACAACTTAGTGATTTGACAAGAAGAAGAACATAGAGTACGTCCGAAACAAAAAATTAACACATATATACGAGGGTTGGTCAAAATATCTCAAAATCCACAGTTTTCAACATATTTTAACGAAACTTCGCACAACTTAGTAATTTGACAAGACGAAGAACATAGAGTACGTCCGAAACAAAAATTTGACACATATATACGAGGGTTGGTCAAAATATCTCAAATCCACAGTTTTCAACATATTTTAACGAAACTTCGCACAACTTAGTAATTTGACAAGACGAAGAACATAGAGTATGTCCGAAACAAAAATTTGACACATATATACGAGGGTTGGTCAAAATATCTCAAATCCACAAAATTCAACATGTCTTAACGAAACTTTGCACAAGTTAGTAATTTCACAAGACGAAGAACATATAGTACGCCCAAAACAAAAAATTTGATCCTTATATGCGAGGTTTGATCAAAATATCGCAAATACACAATTTTCAACGTATCTCAACAAAACTCTCCACTTCTTCCTAATATGATAAGACGAAGAACATAGAGTGCGTCCGAAATAAAATTTGACACATACATACGAGGGTTTGTAAACATATCGCAAATCCACAATTTTCAACATATCTCAACAAAACTTCGCACAACTTAGTAATTTGACAAGATGAAGAATATACAGTACGTCCGAAACAAAATATTTGATCCATATATACGAGGGTTGGTCAAATTATCGCAAATCCACAATTGTCAACATATCTCAACAAAGCTATACGAGAGTTTATCAGAATATCTCAACAACCACATGGGCTTGAGAAGATACGCTACTTTCCACCGTACAAACGAAACAAAAGTGTAAACTGACGCCGTACGATAACCAGCTTAATATTACTATAAATCTTGTTGGTTTGTTTATTCACTTACAGTGATCAAAGAATCCTTGGGAAAAACACAATCAACTTTAACACTTTATTTTTTGGGGTTCTTCTCGTAGAAGGACATATTATTTCTGCACTTTAACGTGCTTAAATTGTGAACAACTTTTTTGTCACCAAACAAAGCTGGCCGAGTGTTGACAACAGCATGAAGTTTTATACTTTATCACCAGAGAGATATGCCATTGTATGAATATATATCGGTTGTTGTATCATTGCCCATATGGACCGACATTGATCAATATAGATATCGGTTAACGACATGGATCGATATAATGCCATGACGAATGCTCTATTTTTAATTTTAATTTATTCATTATGAACAAAAAGGTTTGTAAAAATTGATTTATTCTTTGCAATATATAGTTTTAGAAAATAGGTAAATTAGTGATACCGATAATCGATGTCGATCCCACATCGATCTACGTGGTCACAAGTGGGGCCCCTCTCTCGTCCGCATTTACGATGTGGAACGATATGGGTCCTGTATGTGCTACTGGGGTATCAAACATTTGTTGAAATATGATTCAAATTAAACGTACTTTTTAACCAATAACTGTTAATCAACGAAATAGAACAAAAAATAACATTCAAAACGCGTCTGTATCCTACTGGATTGAATTTCTAGTTTCAATATTTTAGTCTAGGAATCCAACCCAGAAATCTCAGAAATCCCGGGAAAAATTCCACAAAATTAAATTATTTTTAACAATTACAACATCTTGCGCTGCCACCATCTTCATTTCTTAATTTAAACACTTTAGCATAGGGATCAAACTCAAGGCCCCTTGAAAGCCCTGGATATGAAATTTCACAAAAATCGGATAATTTTTAGAGATTAAGGCATTTTACACTACAACCATTTTGGATTTCACATTTTAATATTTTTGGTCTCAAATTTGTAATCAGCGTCCCATGAAAACACCAAATATAAATTTTCACGAAAATCAAACGTTTTTTTAACAATCTGAATATTTCACGCTCCCTCCATCTTCGATTTGAAAACTCAATATGTTTGGGCTCGGATTCCTAATCAGCGTCTTTCGGAACACCCACTAATGAAATTTTACAAAATCTGATAATTTTTATGAATTTATCACTTTTCGGGTTGCCGCCCTCTTGGATTTGAAATATCAATATTTTTGAAACAGTTGTCGAACCTAAGCAGAGCCCCTTGAAGACATGGATATAAAATTTCAGGAAAAATCAAAATATTTTGACAATTATCATATTTTGCGCTGCCGCCATATTGGATTTAAAAATTCAACTTTTTTAGGCTCGGATTCGTAATCAGCGTTCTTCGGAACACCCACATATGGAATTTAACAGAAATCTGATAATTTTGAACATTTTATCACATTCCAAACTGCCGCCATTTTAGGTTTCTCATTGACAACGGAATCGAACGAATATCTGATTTTTAACAATTTTGACATTTCGCAAAATTCGACAATTTTAGTTTTCGAATTGAATTCAGCACCGCTTCGGAGTCCCACATATGAAATTTAACGAAAAACTGATGACTTTAGCAATTATGATATTTCACGCTGTCGAAATCTTGAATTTCATTTTTTTTTATTTCTGGCGTCGGAAATGGATTCAGGGCTCCTTCAAGCCCCCACATACAAAATTTCACGAAATTCTGATGATTTTTAAAAATTGTGACATTTCGCGCTGCCGCCATCTTGAATTTCAAAATTGTATATTTTTGCCTTCGGTAATAGACTCAGGGCTCCTTCAAGCCCCGACATATAAAATTTCACGAAATTCTGATGATTTTTAACAATTGCTACATTTCGCGCTGCCGCCATCTTGGATTTCAAAATTGTATATTTTTGCCTTCGGTAATAGACTCAGGGCTCCTTCAAGCCCCGACATATAAAATTTCACGAAATTCTGATGATTTTTAACAATTGTGACTTGGATTACAAATTTTAACATTTTTAGGCTCGGAATCGTAGTCAGCGTCCCTTTGGAGCTCCAAGAAATGTCGGCGTTAAAGTACCTATGGAATCACGATAATAGTTTTTTAGTACTTAATTAATTATCTGTTATATCAAAGCTATAAATTTGAAATTATACTATAAAGTTGTCAGAATAGTAGTATCACAGTTGGCAACATTGTGTACTACGTCCTTTGCCAAGATAAATGGAGGGGAAGGGGAAATTACAGGACTTTCGAGCAAAAGTGTTCAAACAAATCTGTTCGAGCAGATTTTGTTCGATCATACTCTGCTCGCTCGAAAACGTATTTTTGTGTTTCGAGCCCTCGAAATCCGCTCGTTGTACACCTCTAACCACGGGCTAGGTGCTGGTAGCTAGCTTTGAGTAAGGACTAAGGAAGCGGATCGGGCTTCAGTCCAGCTCAAGCTTGCCATTTTGACAATCTTTCCATTTCTTTATTAAGTGAATTGAGTCGCCTTAGTTCAGGCGGTAGTTCGTCTGACTTCGAGACGGGCGACCCGTGTTGATATTCCGGCTAGGACCCTGTAGAATTTGCTGTAGTGCTCTAATGCCTGGCAGCCTGAGATGCACCCTGCTTCCTTTTGAGTACTACAGTGTCCATGGTACTCCTGGGCAAGGTATACAGGGTGATTCACGACGAAGCGGCCATACTGCGGTGAGTGATTCCTCACATCATAACAGGAAGAAAGTTCCGCTGAAAATAATTCGAAATGTGCATAGTTTCGGAGCTATAGACTCTCAAAGTTATGGCGGCATCGTCAAATATGACGTCTCATCTCGACACATAATTACCTAAGCGGTATCGGTTTAACAAATCACACTCGAAATAGTACCCAATACACTTATTTAAGTTATGTTTATGATTGGCGAATGCATCTTGGTGGCTATTTCTTTGCTTGCCCTATTAAACCATTTAATTAAATGACAATATAATTCTTGCATGACGAAACCTATTAATGTACATTGCTTGAATGGATGGATTGGGTACCCTACGAGTGTGAATTGTTAAACGGACACCGCTTGGGTCATTATGTGTCGAGACTATTTGTGACGATGCCCTTGAGAGCCCGTAGCTCCGAGACAATACACATAACGAAAAATTATCCAAGGAACTTAATTGTTAATTCTTGTTATGATGTGAGGAATCACTTACCGCAGTATGGCCGCTTCGTCGTGAATCACCCTGTATACAAATTATTAGGTAGCGCCCCTTTGAAGGAAGTGTCTGCCTCTTTCAGGCGAGATGCCACATATGAGAAAGGTGATTCGTAACCTAAAAAAAATACAATAGCTTTTCCTCAACAATCGCTTAGTCTTCCACAGTGTTGAAGATTTTCTAAGGATAAAGAAAAAAAATGAACATTTATGTCCCTTCAATAGTCATGTAATGCATCGTGTTTTATCAATTGCCGGGAAAGACATAAAATAAATGGCCTAATTTAAGTTAAATGAGACTCTTGAAGAAAAATCCAATGAAATGGTATAATTGAATTTTATTTATGGCATATAGTCATCTTAGGTTCAGGTCAGAATAGGGTGGTGAAAAGGATGTTGGAAGGTAGTCGACCAGGAAACGTTTGTAAGTACCACTCCAGCATTTCTTGCTGCGACTGAAAGATAAGGCGAATTGAATCAAACGGAATAATACAAGTTCTCGTCAATTTCACTTATTGTATTATAATCGATCGCAGTGTCCTAGCAAAGGAGGTACACTGGGGCGTCCCCCTTAAAAGACAGAATTATTTTGCACTAATATTTTAAGTGCTTTTAACACTAATTTTCATTCATCATATGTCAGAAATAGGCAAAGTTAGAATATATTTTCGTACATTAAATGTGTCTCACATATTGAAACCAAAGTTTTAGTACATTTTATATAGACTTACTACATTTAGAAGCTTGACAACATACTAAATTCTGCTTTAAATATGAATACAGAGTATCATTATAAAGTATTTATCCACCAGGAAGAAACAAAGAAACAGAGACACAGAGTGTTTGTTTTGACATTCGAACTACATAAGCATGCCATATTTTCCAATTTGAAATGCCATTTCTAGCAAACCGAATGGTTTGCAATTTTGTGCCAATCAACAGAAAAAAAAACTATATCTTGAAATGAAGCAGAAATTAACAAAGTTTTTCTTTGCAAATTCCTTTCAAATGCAAATTGATTGTATCATATTATATCGGTCTCCTGAAACTGAGTAAAGCCCGGAAATACTCAGTCTGTATGGACGGCAGCAGGATTCAAACTTATATGCCTCCCCAGTGTCGAACTCGCGTACCTACTCAATGCTGATCCAAAGTCCGCGACAATACTACCTGGGTAGTTCTAAGCGTCCCCGTGTAAACGTAAGTGAAAACGGAAATATATAGCCTTTAGCCTATTAGTTTTTCTTAAATCTCAGTAACTACAAAACAGACAGAGATGAGCCATACATCATTGGATTCCTCATGGCCTGAAGCTTTGGGAACAACTATGACTAAATCTAAAACTGCTAGGTACTTTGCAATAGCTTAGCATTATCTTTTGTAAAAAAAATGACGGTATGGTATTTTCTTTTTGAACGTTCATTTGATTTATACGGTGGCGCTATGCATTTTTAAACTCTTATGTCGCTTTTTTTATTACTTTTTATTTTATTATAAAATAATTATCTACCTGCATTGCAACAGTGCGGTTGCATGTACAGATTATCTTCTGAAAGGGATAGCTTATATTATTCCTTTTGATTTATTTCGCCTTATTCCTCGGTCACACCAGGCAAATTCTAGGATGGTACTTTCAGTAAAGCAAGGGCAGATTCCTTAACACGTCCATTTTTATCCTATTCCTTCCAGTGCCAAAGTTGTTTAAAACCCATCAATAAACAATTCACAATTCAAAATTCTAACCAAAATAGAATAGAAAGATTCTTCACATTATAAGTATTTTGCCTACGATCATCACCTACTATATAGAATGCCTAATTTAATACCGTACATTGCCAGTGATATGTGCAGTTAGTGACAAAAACTATGCCCTTTTCGTAAAAATTGATTTGCGAAGTCTTTGGATAATTAAATGGATGAACTGATTTGAGTAAAGTTTCCACTAACCTAAAGAAAGCATAACTTTCTGTAAATTACGCCAAACAGAACATAAATAGGTTGATCTATTTTAAAGTTATTCAAAACTAAATATTGCCAAGGCTCAAGAATCGTTTTCGCTGACAGTACATGTATAATACAAAACCCGACTGAAGCGAGATGTCACTAAACTGTGCTATTCAATAAACACCTGTCACGCTCATTGTTCATAGGACTATTTGTAGAATATCAAAAGTATATGGCATTACAAGATAATTAAATAATGAGAAAATATAGACCCGGGTTCAACGTCGATCCTGACTGAAGTTTTCCATGTTTTCCCTTGGTCACACCATGCAGATGCTAGGATGGTTCCTTCACTAAGGACAGGACCGATTCCTTCGCACATCCTTTCTCCCCCTTCTATGACGGCCTTGGCCTGAGTTAGAAATATAACAATAATCGACTAAGTCAGCGATAAAGAAAAAGTTTACCATTTGTCGCAATACACCTTAGGTGCGATATTCACAGAATACGCATAGATAAAACTGCAAAGCATTTTCCAGAACTGGAATGCTAAAAATAAATGTAACAAGAAAGTCAATTAAATCCTCTTACACCTATTAAAATCTTCTTACATCTGGAAACCCTAACACATTTCAATCACCCCGCGTTGTCTTATCACAGCTGATTCACTGTAGTCTTCCCATATGTAAGTCATAGAAACTTGCCCAGGATTGATTCGGGTGTGCAGCAGAAGTGAGTACCATGTTCTCCTGGGTACCTTGGACGGTGAAGGCGGTCGAGCACGGGACTTAAAACCCTACTTCACTTCATGCAATATAGGTCGAGAATGTATGGATCACTACTTCTACGTGCTCATGCGCCGTTTCTGGCACGATCGCAACTCTTACCTCTTTTCACCCTTAACACGTTAAAGTGTTCTCATTTAATTGCAAAAAATATAACTATTGCATAATAATAATAATAATAATAATAATAATAATAATAATAATAATAATAATAATAATAATAATAATAATAATAATAATAATGCAGAATCACATGAGCAGAATGTTCATTACGATGCTTAAATGAGAAAAGTGCGTTAATTTTCAGTTATCGTCGTGAATTATGTTTACAAAGGATGGTACCTTGAATACAGATCTTGACTCCTATCCTCCTATTCGTTTTCCAACAACAATACCAAGGAATTGGACATTACAGCCTGTGTCCTTAAGGTGTTGTATAGGTCGGACATTTGCTTGAACTTATTTATAACTTCAGGGCATCTTTGGATCAGGCCAGGACAAGGTAGTTGGGCTTCTAAGAATTGGACCTACACATTTTGTTAAAGGAGATCCGCATCACTCCGTTCAGTAGACTCCGCCGGGACTTGAACCTCTGATCACGCGCACAGACTATCCCGGGGTTATTGATACTTCAAAAATCTCCCCTCCCATTATATCTGATAGTTCAGCATTGCAAAGACTCCATACTTGACAAAAACGATTAAATCGAGCAAATGCTGTGAAAATATTCTATTGTAGTAATTGATGATACCTAAAATGATGATGAACCTTTATTTGAGAGTAGTACCTCATATTGAAAGAATAATAAATATTGGAGACATAAAAGTGCTATGACCTACATTAAAGTAACAACACACCGAGCAGCTGTAACTCAATTGGTAGAGTTTGCACTGCAATCGGAAGCTCCTGGGAACGAACCTAGTGGCTGTCCATTCTGTCCAATGATCTTTGAGGTTTTAGTTTCACACCAGGCAAATACTGGGGTGATACAGCAAGGGACAAATGTCTTGACGCATATGTTCAGATAATGTTTCCCAAACTAGCATAGTTGTTCCTCCCTGGTATGACATATGTGAGCGAAAATTAAAATTACGATTACTAATTCCCACTGGGTATATAAATATCCGACTCCACGAAAAAATGCTGTAACTTTGCATTTTGATGTGATTTTAAAACAGAATTTTCCGATGGAAAATGACACTTTCTTTTTCAATCTTCACCCTTGCTGAACTACCTATCAGGGCAATATTTTGTACCTAAGCATGATTGATATTATTGTGCTAATCTCAGCACGTTAACAAATATGTATAGTATTTCAACAGGTATACTTTTTTTTTATTTAAAGAAAAGTTGGTCACTTCCAAGTGCCGGCCGTCGTGAATGTTTTTCTTTGGTTTCTCTCGGTCACACCAGGCAAATGCTGGGATTGTAAGCTTCAGTAAGACTACGCTGGTAAAAATGAATTTTCCCAAAAGTGAATTAAATGCTTTCTTTCATTTTAAGTACTCTTTTTATCATATTTGAGTTCCTCCTTCTCATTTCTTAACGGAAATGCTTAACAGTAAACATTTTTGCTTTCTTATTTTCATTATTTCATTTTCCTCAAGTTTGAGAAACAAATAATCCTTTGTTTCCAGAAACATAAATATTATAATGTATACATCAAGAATTAAGCTTTAAAAATATTTTGTTGTTTACATAATGATCAACAATGGAAACGAATGAAAGCAGGTGCAAAAGCAAAAATAATGGTGCTTAACATATACAGAAATTAAACTCAAAAATAACTAGGTCGGTATGAATGGCCAAGGAGCAAAGAGAGCGTATGTCAAGTTGGCACCCCAAGTGATTGTAATATTGATAAAAATAATTGTACTTTCAAGTACTTCCGTTGTACTGATTAAACCAACAAAAACATTATATTGTACCCTCACCGATAACGGGAAATTCCCGGTCAAAGTTTGGGTGCTCACTTGACGCAGCCCCCCAAGTGATTGTACTATTGATAAAAATAGTTGTACTTTCAAGTACTTCCATTGTACTCATTGAACCAACAAAAATCTTCGATTGTACCCTCACCGATACCGGGAAATTCCAGGTCAAAATTTGGGGTGCTAACTTGACGTAGTACCCCAAGTGATAGTACTATTGATAAAAATAGTTGTACTTTCAAGTAATTCTATTGTACTCATTGAACCAACAAAAATCTTCGATTGTATCCTCACCGATACCGGGAAATTCCAGGTCAAAATTTGGGGTGATAACTTGACGCAGCACCCCAAGTGATAGTACTATTCATGAAAATATTTGTAGCTTCAAATACTTCCATTTTACCGAATGAACCAAGATGAATCTTTGAAGGTACCTTCAGCGATACCGGGAAATTCCCGGTCAATATTTAGGATGATAAGTTGACGTTGCACTCTCAAACGATTGTAGTATTAATAATATTATTGTGGCTTAAATTACATCGATTGTAGGTATTGAACAAACAAACATTTTCGATTGTAAACTTACGGTTACTGGGAAATTCCAAGTCAGAATTAGTGGTGCTAACTTGCCACAATGGTCCCGTCTTTACGTGATCGATAATGGAGGTTTGGGGGGGGAATCGTAGAAGCGAGGGAATTTCTAGCAATATTCTATATACCTTTGTGATTCAAATTACATAAATCCTTCAAAAATGAAAGTTGTGCTCAAGCCGCTATTTTGGAAAATGACGGAACTCCGAAAGCTCGGAGAGGAAGTCGTAGGTTTGGGTTTAAATGGATATAGGAAGCACGCTAAATGGGCGATTGGTACAATGTATACTACATTCGAATCATAATAAAATAGGCTTTCAAACGATGTATACCAGTTGTCTATAACACGCAGTAAAGGGAAATAATGGTGGGATACTTTTAAGACTTAACGTTTAAAATTCCTTTTCTTCGAATTTTTCGGTGTAACGTGGCAACACTGCATAGAAACCAAACTCCAAAAATTCTGAAGGTACACTAGGGCGTATTAAAGATATTGTGTAAGATACATATTGTTCCAACGAAAGCATTCGGAAAAACAATTTACAGTCTCATTATTGTGCTTATCAGAATTGCATAGACAACTCTACAAAAGCCTGTTTTGGACGAAATACCCTTTGGACCAATTGTATTTCGGACGAAATGTTCTTTGGACCAAATGTCAATGGACCAATTGCCTTTTGACTAAATGTCTCTGGTCAAAATGTCTTTGGATGAAAAGGTTGGTAACCAAATTTTCTCTCATGTACAAATTGATTCAAGGATAATTTTTTATTGTTTCGTGAGTTTTAGCGGGGAATAGCTTGTCATGTTGAGTGTGCTGACTTCATGAAGTTCGGAATAGAATATAATCTTGATGAAGATGTTTGTAGCCAGAAATTCAATTAATTATATAGCTACTGATTACTGAGGTTGCACAGGGTTCGAACTGAGTACTCTTTCTCTTTTTTTTTTTATTTGAGACTTTGGAAGAAAAACTGGTGAAAGTCACTTTTCAATAAGGTTTATTTCTACCTAGAAAATTGATTATCCGTAGTAAGATGCAAAATATGAATGGTAATCTACGTCGTAGTCCACTCGTGAGTCTAACCATGGGTGAAGTACGACGTCATTTACAAGCCAGTGTTTATATTTTGCTGCGTAAATTCCATTCTCTCGACATAAATAAACCTTATTGAAAAATGACTTTTACCAGTTTTCCTTCTATCTCCTAAATTAATAAATGGCGACTCTACCAAATTCAAATAAATAATATTTTGCTCTCAATTTAGTTTTAGATTTATATGTTAATAAAGTAGTTGAATCACTGTTGGTGTTGGCTCGCGTTTTTATCTGTGAACTTCTTTATGTGAGAAACAATTAACTTAAAATAGATGTGGACAAGTGCAACGTGATTTTTGCAAATTGAGAGATACATTTTTGATACTCAATGAACAATACACGGGTGGGGACACAAGTGGTTCGGATCCCACGTTAAACTGTAGCTCCAATAAAATAATAATATTAAGTGTATCCTAAGGCTACCAGACGTCCCGATTTTGTTCTTATCTTTTGTTCGTAGTTCCAATATTTTTCAAATTGAAGTTAAGATGGGAAAATGTCCCGACTTTTTTTAAATGATCATTCACTGGTATCGTACATTATTTTAGTAATTCCTTTTTTGTCAATAAAACTTATAAGGTTCATTGCTAACACACATAATTTAAACCTTATTGAGCTTTATCATTGCATGCGATGCTGATGAATCGAGAAATCGGAGATTTTGACAGATTTAAAGCAATCCCTGTAGTTCGTATATATAATGACATTGAAGTGAGTTAGGCCTCTTTCACATACGCGCGAGAACGGGGCTAGAGCGAGTTCGCCCGCGCCCTCCTCGCTCTCGCTGATCCTTTCACATCAAGGCGGGCATTGACTACGCGGGAAATTTCTGCGAACAGGGTTGCTGTGAAACCAGTTTTATTGACGTGGTTGCAATGGACACACTGGTGATAGATAATATGACTACCAAGGAAATTCCTTTAATTCGTTAGTTCGTTATTTAAAAATATATATTACTTCCAAACGTGTGGTTTAAATCAATAGTCTGAATATTTGAACAAATGGCTCAGCTCAAAAGATTATTATTATTATTATTGCCTGTTGTTTTTCAGAAAACAACATCGGCTTGCCATTGCTTTGTGACTATTTGCTAAAGAAAATATATTTTTTGCTTGTTTGGGATATCTGTCGAAATAGTGGAATAATTCCGAGATTCTTTTAAAAAAAGTTTTTCTTTCATCTTTATTTGAAATGTGTATGGGTCGAAACCAATATTACTTAGAACAATTAAAGTAGCAAAAAGATTGACCTGTAATACAGTAGTGTCTC
Organism: Lepisma saccharinum; assembly: GCA_022664845.1. Classification (NCBI taxonomy): domain Eukaryota; kingdom Metazoa; phylum Arthropoda; class Insecta; order Zygentoma; family Lepismatidae; genus Lepisma; species Lepisma saccharinum. The sequence continues at coordinate 29,576 of JAGDQP010013438.1, forward strand.
CGGTGGATGAGTGGTTACGCTCGTAGCCTAGTAATTAAGGTGTCCCGGGTTCGATTTCCGGTGGATACACAAATTGTTCGAATCCCACGTTAAACTGTAGGTCCCGTCCTCAGGACGTCATCATCCTATAAAGGCAATTGCAAACCACCATGGGTTCACCTAGCCCAGGGATCTTCCGGTCAAAGACCTGCCTTGGGGTAGAACACCTATCATCATCATCATTAATACAGTATCGAGTAAATAAAATGTATAACAGAAAATGAGTAAAAGAAATGTATTCTGTCTTCAAACTGATTTGCCGAAACACAGTTCCGGTGCGTCCGGCCAACTTTTCTTTAGACTGTGTAATGTTTTCTGCTTGTATAAAAATCAGAACAAATAGTTGTTTATTAATACCGTAGATATATGAGAAACGGGAATATGATTCACTTTCAAATTTTCGACGTGAAACTACTACAATTTCATGAAAAATGTATATAAGTAATTATTCTTTTAACTGACAATACATCTTCATAACAAAGAAATAACTTTTTGTTTACAGCTCTATGAACATTCATATGAACATTATTATGATCCAACAAGACGATTAGCTTTTAATGAAACAATTCTAGCTACCGGCCTGGTGTAATTGATGAAAATGCATCCTATTTCGTGGTGTTTCCTAGAACACTGTTCTCTCTTTTCGCCCGCGCCGCTCTCGCGCGTATGCGAAACGGCTCATTTAGTTCAATGTCTTGCTTGGCTTTCTGCGGGCAGCTCCCGCGAAAGTCACGCCGAATTTCTAGCAGGGAAACGCGGGTATTTTTTCGTCCGCAGCGAGAAAAACCCGCTCTCGCCTCGCGCTCGCGCTGATGTGGAAAGCCCAATTGCTCGCAATGTATATCTAAACCACGCGGGTGTTCTCCGCTCCGCTCTCGCGCGTAAGTGAAAGCAGCCTTACCTAGTTGCACGATGGTGGGCAGACGTCAACTTAATTAATGGTTGACTGTCAGAAAAGTTTTCACGAGAATACGTACTATCTTTCAAGAATGTCAATGCCGTGGTGAGAGTATTGGAAACTAATCTCGATATAAAAAATTAAGCTGCAGCCAAACATATCGCATGTTTAGGGCTTAATTTTCAAGTTACTGTGGCAGTAATGAAGAGGAGATATATACATTGCAAAAGAGTTCTCATACGATACAGACGTTGGAATGTGTAGTAATAGGACGATAAAAATGAAGAAAGAAAGAAATATATAAGAAAAGGGAAGTGCGAACGTGTGTAAGCAAATAATAACAGATCTATTCGGAGTAAATTAAACAAACAATGGCTCTCTAGTGTAGTGGTCTAGGCGCTAGCGTTCTGCACTAAAGGTCGCAAGATCGAAACCGGTTATCGTCTCGATATTTTTTTTTTTACAAACTGTATATTGAGAACTTTCAATAAATTCGTGTAGATAAAGATGCGCCAGTAGTCACTTGAGCTGAAGAGGGATCATGGGTAATCGAATTACGTCAGCTTGTATACGCCATGATTGAGTGAGTCTCACTATCAGAAATACTCTCCCTAAGCTCTTATCAGCAAGCTTAACGGTTGTATCCGGTAAAATGTCCACTTTTCTGTCAAGATCATAGATGAATTATAATAGTTATAAAGCGTTAATCTCGTACACACTTCCTTTAGAATCCGAAAATTTCGCTAATACATAAACGTCATGAATTTTGCAAAAAAAATAAGGAAGTTACTTTAAATTTTAAACAAGCATCTTTGGCAGCTGTACGACCCACTACTGTAAAATTTACAAATCGGACTTTTTCTATTATTTCAGTGCAATGCTATTATTTCCCGACAAAATACTTCATTTATGAAATATAATCTACCGTTGTAATTATCATACTTTAGTAACAAATAAATAATGGAAACTGTTTCTAAGCAGTTAAAAACAGATATATCAAATTATTTTAGGAAAACATTTACATCTTTTCCAAGCAAGACCTTTAAAAAAAGGATTAAATAATACGAATTTTGAAAGACAGAACTATGAAATAATTTTTAACGTTGTTTTCAAACTTATTTCAACACAATCACCTTTTTCTGTATTAAAATTTCTTTGAAATGTTGTTAGGTGGTGAATTTCAGGAAATTTTCAAATTATTTTTAAAACATATAGAACACATTGTAAAAGGTATTTTCTTTGAAAGATAATATTCAGATCTAATTTTAAAATCATTTCTTGTAATTTGGAAAATGTTTTCGCGCTCTATCTGCTACTTGTGCAGTTCAACCATAACGTTAATACAAATGTAGCAATCTTTCGAACTTCAGGAGAGATTTCCTGTTAAAGAGCTTTTCGGCCCACGTGTGTTATGTTTCTTAGCAGTAAGATACCCGAATCCGATATTCCTACTTCTGGCTGAGACCCGGTTGCTATGAAAGGGCTTCAAAATCCTGTTCAACGTGTAAATTTTAGGTTCTGATGCTTTCTAGTTTCTCCTCTAGTGGGGCCTAAAGTCTGAAACCTCTGAGATAGATATCTTCGAAACGCATTGTTCTGAAATTGCTCTTCCTGGCGCGTGGTCTTAATGGAAGAGAGCTCGCTTGTCATGCAAAAGGTTCGTGGTTAGAGTCCTTGCCATCTTACTTTTTTTCTTTTCCTCTAGAAAATATATTGCAGCACGCTTTATGTCACTGTTGTGTAGGGTTTTGCTCTTTCATTCGTATTCTTCATTTTTGTTTCATTTATTTAAAATAAGTGCATTGCGCTTCATGAATAATAATAATTTCAACAGATTATTTTTTCATACTGTTTCTTTTTTTATAAATTAGCTTAGTATTTTAAAATAAATGAAGCAAAAAAGGAGAATATGAATGAGAAAACAGAAAGCTACAGAACACTAACATTCATTAACATGACAAATACTGTAACACAGCAGTTGTACTTTACTAGAAAAAAAGTAAAAAGAAAATATTGACAGGAGAAAGTCTCGAACCGCGTACCCTTCGCATTACAAGCGAACGCTCTTCCATTTCTCTACGATTCCAGACTCAACGATTCTCCGTAAATTCTGATTCCAGCATGAAGCTAAGAAATTACTATATAAAAATCCAAGATTGAGTCAGATCAAAACTTCAATCTTTAAGTATCTGATTGAAGTGAAATTTCACATCTGGGAATTCCAAAGTATGCTTGAATAGTTTCAAAAGTTAAAATGATTGAATTACAAAGATCAATAGTTTGCCTTCAATTACAATTGTAAACGGTGTGGACACTGTTTCTTCCAGAAGTCTTTGCTCGGGGGTCTAAATCAAGTCGTGAAGGCTTACGAAAATTATAAATAATGAATATTGGGTCCCATGTGCTAAAAGTATAAAATAACAATACTTTTAGTTAAGAATGTGTTGTATTTCCTTAGCTAATCTCAAACTAACATGAACAGTATTTATAGAAAGTGCTAGTATATTCGTGTCTCAGAATACGTATGAGTAATACAAGGTTGAAACTAATTCTTTCGGGGGGGGCTGTTAAAAATCCCGGGAGAAAGCTCCCCCGAAAGCATGCCTAGAAGAAACAGTGGGTGTGACTGTAATTGTTTTTTTAACTGAAAAATTAGGTATCGGAAATTCTTCACTGTGGAAACTTGAGAAAACAAGTTTTAAAATATTTTAAACAAATTTTAAAAGGCCGCTGAGTTTGACTCTGAAATAAAAATCTTGAATTACATTACACAACATGGGCGTAGTCCTCAACGTCTTTATATAAAAATAAAAATCGTTAGGATTCTTATTTAGAGTCTCTAAACAGCGCTTAGGTTTGTTAAAGGTTTTAAAAATGTGAATTCTGAAAACCAAGGTGACCATAAGCCGAAATGTTTTCATTTGAAAAACAAAATGCAATGTGCGCTAAATGTAGGCCAAGACTTTTAAAATAAAATAAATAAAAAGAACTAAGTAAACTTGCTCTTCAAAACCATAAAAACTTCCAGAATATTATTCAGTTATCAAAGATCTAGACAATCTTAAGTTGATTTATACAATGTACAGTGGCTTTGGTATGGTGTATAGTTCTACATGCGAAATCCCAAATTCATAACTCACTTTGTATAAATATCGTTAATAGCATGTTACGGGCGAATATGGAATTTCTTTAGGATCATGTGTTTTATTATATCTGAATTCAGGTGTAATAAAATTATCCTATTTGTTACATTATAGTGCAGTTTAATGTTCGATTTGTAGGGCGAATGGTTGGGCCCCCTCTCTGGAAATATCATCCTTAGCTCTGCGTTCCGAAATCTGCTCCTAGCCAAAGGCATCAAATTCGGCATTCTAACGTGTTTGAAATATTCTTTCCCCTCTCTATTAATTGCATAAATGCAATTAATAGAGCAGCACTGGGCTGCAGTTTAGAAAGAAAGTATACTTTAAAGTTCTTTCTCACGTTCATTTTTCCACACTCGTGTACACACGCCGACTGCTGATCGTGGGGTCCCGGGTTCGGTTCCCGGCACTCCCAAGGAATTGTTTCCCCAGCAAGAGGGTCTGGAACGGTGCCCATCCAGCATCGTGATGCAATTGGGGAGCTGCTGTTAATAAAAGACAACAGCGATCACAGCTGAGAGCTTCAATTCTCATCTCCTAACACGTCTGGTCAGTGTGGGAGCAGCAGACAGACTCCTCCCTACGCGTGGTGCCTCATCCACTAGTGGATTGAATATGGCTGTGAATTATATATAAGCTGTGAGGTGTGGCGCATTAAAGCAAGAGGCGAGAGCAGCGAATTTACAATAAAGATCATTGTGTGTGTTCTACCCGAGGGCAGTTCTCGACCCGAAAGTCCCTGGGCAGGGTAAACCGGGTCTTCAATCGGATAGAGAGGACGTCCCAAGGACGGGACCTACAATTTAACGTGGACTCCGAACAGTGATTCCGACAGACTCGCCCTTCTGTGGGAGTGTCCCCCCAAATTCTCGAGAGCACCCCCAACTTAAATATTTTTACGGCCAAAAATCGGTAGAAACAGTGCAAATCTCCAATTACACTCTCCTAATTTTGACTTTACACTCCCACCCAAACTGAAAATTATAGCGGAATCTCTGACTCTATACAACTTATATCAACTTGTGTGTTTAGTACGCAATGTTAAAAATACTCGACTTTCATGAATTCATTTATAACTATGTCATTCAAGAATGTGACTTATGTATACATTAAACAGACACAAAGGATAAATGAACAATGCATAAGGAGTTTTGTCTCCTTGTGTCCCTGTAATTTCTTTCCCATAGTTCAAACTATATACGAATTGTTGCTAAGAATTAACATTAACGGGAATCATACGCAAGATTTGTTAAAAACTTCAGAAATATGTTGGAAAAATGACAGCTTAATGTTTCATATATTGCCAATTCGCAGGCAAACAAAATGCTGTCTTTTTTACCACTACAAACAGGAAACAAAAATAAAATACAAAAAATGAAATAAAAATGCAAACCATTCAACATTATAACGTGAAAAGGAATGACACAAAACGAATACAAAAATGATAATTCGAACAATTCTCAATTCAAGAAATTCGAACATAGATTGCTCTTCTAGTGAGGGTACAATCGAAGATTTTCGTTGTTTCAATGAGTACAATGGAAGTACTTGAAAGCACAAGTACTTTGTATCAATAGCACAATCACTTGGGGTGCTGCGTCAAGTTAGCTCCCCAAAATTTCACCGGCAATTTCCCGTTATCGGTGAGGGTACAATCGAAGATGT